>LT658388.1:0-63711 GCA_900128575.1 Stramenopiles sp. TOSAG41-1
AACTACCACTCTGCAAACATACGCGCATGGAACCGCAAATTCCTGCACAATCGATAATGTCAAGGCAAGCTGGAGCCAAGACAACACGAGGATCGTATGCAGAATGCACATCGAAGGTAATGATCAGGCTGAATATTCTTCCTATATAAATCGACTCAAAGGTATTACCACCATCAATTTATATCGAAAATTCAGCCAAAATGCGAACAGCGGTCAACTTCAACATAGTGTTCTAAACGTGGCTGTGAGAACATCTACCAGCATTCGAGCGAATTTCAGTGACAGAACCAGAGGCGAATCCAAACTATCAGCCACCATTGATAAGATCTTGACGCCAGATCTCTACACTGATATACAGCGATTTGTCAGGCAATTGGAGCAGGATGGAGATCCTGCGGCTGATACTGTCGGCACTGCGAAGATAACTTACTTGCGCAAACTGTATGGAGCAAGAAGACACAATCTGTATGACCCTTCAAGGTAGAAATGCATTCGCCCGTACTGACATTCCACACTTTGATGCTTTTGTCCAAGGACCCCGATGCAATCTTGGTGCCGTCGTGGTTGAATGCGACTGACCAGACAATCCATGTATGACCCTCCAAGGTAGAAATGCATTCGCCCGTACTGACATTCCACACTTTGATGCTATTGTCGTCGGACCCCGATGCAATCTTGGTGCCGTCGTGGTTGAATGCGACTGACCTGACATCCTCTGTATGACCCTTCAAGGTAGAATCGCATATATACATCGGCTCCATGGCATTCACTCCAAACCCAATCCCTGCTTTCACCCCTTGGAACTTTCGTGTTCCAAGCGACGATCTTTACAACCCACACCTCCTCACCTCAGTCATCCTTCTACTCACACGATCGGCAAAAGATGACAGATATCATCGACAGCAGCCATATAATACATTATAATACATTATATACATTGTAGTAGTAGTAGTAGTTGATTCATCATTATTATTAGTGCAACAATAATTAAAGTATGAATAACAATGATGATAATAGTAATAAAAACTGAAGAAGAAGAAGAAGAATGATAAGGAATAATATGAATAACACATAATAATAAAAAATAATAATAAAAAAAAAGGAGAAGGGGAGAAGAAGAAGAAGAACACAAGTATGGATTTATGAATGTACAAGTAGTAGTAGTAGTAGTAGTAGTAATAGTAGTTTCAATCAATCGACTCTCCTACAACAACACTACGAATTAATCAATAGTCATTACTAACCCATATTATCATTACATATTATATGAATGAGTCCAAACCAAAACATAAATTATCATTACACCTCTCAACTCACTCACTCACTCACGCCTTCAATGCAATATAAAGGCTAATAATAATATGAATAATAATAATGGACCAGCAGAGTGTGTGTGGAATAATTGCAATGCTCAGCAATGGAACTGGCCAAATAATCACTAGGGTGGAGCAGAGTATGGAATATCGTACTTGATAGTCCTGTAACGACTCGAGTCTATTTTTGTGAAACGCAAGAAAAAAGAAAACGTGTACATGTGTTTAGGCGTCCCATTCAATATTGCAAGCTATGCCCATCCTCGCTCTAGATTTCCTTCTCGCATTTGACAGAAGGAGAAAAGTGGCATCGTAGTGACAAAACTACTCTCCGTCTAATATGTAATGGTTCTCCTCGTCCGTCGCTGAGCACGAAAGCGCATTAGTTGTGAAAAGCTACTTATTATGAAACATCACAAATTCGCCATTGCAAGCGGTATGAAAATGATCAAGTAAAATATTCGCGCCAAGCGGCTGCATGGTACCACCGCTGGCCTCAAAAACGCGTTCCCCAACAAACGATTTAATATCCGTCCCAGTCATGGCTTCTTTCTGTCCAATGGCACGGCATAGTGTTTTCGTGAACAGCCCGTTCTCGCCACGCTCGATAGATTTTTGGTCCCCCGTGACCGCTGTGATTCCGTACACACACGGTTGGCTTGCCAGGTGCATTTCAAATGGACGTGCCTTAGCTCTTTGTCGCTGCAGTAGTTCCCCGGCGTGGCAACAATCCAGCACGTACATTTGTTGGGTGGCTGCAATGTCTATGCTTTTATTCTTTAAGTTTAACATTTTGAAGCGCGTGGATGCATTGTTTTCGTTGTAACCGTTTCAAAAGGAGATGGATATCGTGTTGCCTTGAATCGAATCGATGGGAAACGGAACTCAACGCGAGACAAAAATCAACCAAGCAGCTTTATGCAATGGGCATGGGGTCAAACTTTGATCCCGGTCATGATCATTTACTCCAATGACGATAAACAGTGTACCGAGGGTCTGATAGTGAGAAGTAGAAGCTGTGCCCAAGCTCCTCGACAAAGCGTAAAATATGTAAAAACTTAAATTATTAATGCTATGATGAGCTTCAAGTAGATAGTAGTAGTAGTGCAACAAAATATTGATATAGTACTAGTAGAGTATTTTTCATTATTATATTTATTACGTTATTATATATTTTTTTATTATATTATTATTATATAATATATTAATATTGTTAATAATAACAATAATAAAATATATAATATAAATAGTCTCTTCTTCTCTAACTTATCATCATCATCAAATTCAATTCTTCTTTCATGCGGCTATATCACCACATCACCACAGTCTGGACACATCTGGGTGTCTCTTTAGCCTGTGGAATATTACTGCTCGTTCGATCGCCGCCACGGGCCACAAATGGGCCGCTGGGCATTAATAATATTTTTTGCGCAATCGTTGCCATTCGCATGGTGTCTTCCATCCCCGACAAAAGTAACATTATCTTTCGATGCGTTTGATGCTGATCCGGAACCTAGGCCCAAAAAACATTTTGTAGCCAATACAATTACTAGGCAAACAATCGTATTTTACACATATTTTGACTTTTCATCCACACATGTATTGTCTTCTTTGATCGAAAACAAGGTAAAACGCTTGCCATCATTTGATTGGGGTTGTGGTAAAATTGATAAGTATGCAGTCGAGCAAAATGATACATATAAACATATTATAGTCCACGCTCGCCGCCAAAATTGTAGAGCCGCTCGCCAAAAGATTACAGAACAAGAAGCTTTAGATGCTAAGGAAAATAAAAGCAAACTTCTCGAAAGTCCTTCGTTGCCCAAGGAAAACGAAATGTCCAAGCTATTAAGATACTTCGTCGTGCCATTTTTGTTGACTGTAGTGGTCGTAGGATACTCTTTGCTGAGGGTTTTGAACTATCCAAAGAAAGCTGTATCGTCCCCTGGGTTGCCTAGACAGGGGGGGCATTCAAGCCAAAGATACCTTTACGCAAAATGAAATCCGAAAGTCACAGAAGAAAAAAAAACTAAAGCTCAAGAGAAAAGATAGGAAAAAAAGAACTTCTAAGATGAAAGGTGCTAGTGCTGCCTTCCCACAATCTGTATCCTTTCTTTCTACTGCATTATCTGCATCGGATGCTAAATCGATGGAAAATGCTGTTGATATGTTAAATGTCTACCTTCCAGAATTAGGAAAATGGAAGTTTCGCAAAAAGGCCAAGCCGGGCACCAAATCAAATGGAAACCATGCAGGCAATATTGAACTGAATGGAAATATCCTAACTGAAGATGCGTCTCGAAAGTTTGCATTTTTGGTACAAGAAATCATCGAGAATGACGAAGATAAATGAAATATTGCCAATAAGGATTGTCGTGTGTCGTGTGTAGTGCTGTGTAGTACTTTTTATAAATTAAAAAATATTACTTTCTGAACCCAAATACGATGTGTAGAGGATTATTTGCTCTCGGCGCATATAAATAGAAGAGTACATTGTTCAAACAAAAAAGAAAAAATACATTGTGCGTGTTTTATTTTTTATGACCATCGATCAAGTGACCTCAATCATCACCCATAACAAGGTGGACATGGTATGTAGTGTCGTACAACAGCTCTTCCAAAATCATATCAGCAATTTGCAGTTTCACCCCAGCTTCTACAGCTTTGTAGTCATCGTTCCAAGATTGGTCAATTTCTATGGCAGCTGCTGTTAGTACCGTTTCTAAACGTTCCTCTGCGGTTAATGGCGTATTTAATGGGATTCGTGTGTCTCCATCCAAATCGGCAAACCGACGCGCAGCTCGTGGGTTTGCGTCGAAATCGTCAAATTTGAATATCAAATCTTCAATGGTTTTCTTTAGTGAAAAAGCTAAGCTCTCGAAATTAGATCGTAAACCAAGACCATTGTTACGAGGTATCCATGGTACGTCTTTCGATTTATCGCGTGCATCCAGAAACTTTTCAAGAGCTTCATTGACTGCGTCAAATAGCAGTTTATTGTAAATCCCAACATGGTCTTCATTCTCAGAGTCACGTTCGATATCAATATAAACATTACTAGCAAGGGCATCATCATCAAATTTATCGTAGAATTCATCGCCTTCCTTTACCTTACGTTGGTCAATTAGATGTTTTAGTCGTTCTTCTACGTTACCACTAGATTCATGAAGCCCGACGTGTTTTAATAGAAATTCAATGTAAATCTTTGATCTCGCCTTCCACTCCTGAGTCGCAATACGAGTTTCTTCTTCAATCTTCTGCTCCTGCAAGAATGCAGCTTCAGCTTCACTGTTTTCGCCCTGTGCATCATTATTATTCGAGTCATAAGGGTACGTTGCCTGGTCATCCACTAAATCATCTGAAGTTTTATAGAAAATATATCACAATGTTAGATCGTCACAAGCGTGTAAAGCTTTATATATATACTTTGTAAAAAAAATACTTACCACCTTCAAATTCGTACATGTCATCTGTCGCTGGTACAACGGCTCCTTTTCCCGTAATTGTAACATCGTCATTATTGTCTGCTAATGCTGCTTCATCCTCAACAACATCTTCACTCGTGCTATTCAAAACAATGGCCCCTCCGCCATCCAGCGTATCCCCCAAGCCAATAGCGCCTTGGTCTTCGACGTCCAAACTCTCTTCGACAAAGTCAGATCCACCATCATCCGTATAAACATCGTCATTATTATCTGACGATAGATTGCTCGAATTTCCCGTTTCTTCAACAGTTGATATACTAGGTTTTTTGTTTGACACGTTGAACATGGAGCTCGACACATCCTTCGCTAGATCTTTTAAAATCATATCGGTAAGCACTTCAGCGGTCTTCTCTTTACCCAATTTCTGTATAACAGATTGAGCTGTAGGTCTGGTCTTCTCAGCTTTTGAAGTTTCTGGTTTATCATTTTTTGGCGAACGTTTCTTGTCGCTACGAGACAACTTTTTCTTTTTCTTTTTCCCAGATGATTTAGGAGACCGTGTTGTTTTGCTCGTAGGTGTGTCCTTCGACGACGGCGACTTCGTTGTTTGCTTTGGATTGGTTTCAGGGAGTTTCTTAGGGGATTTCTTAGGAGATTTCTTAGGAGATTTCTTAGGAGACTTCTTAGGGGACTTCTTAGGAGACACAATTCGCCGCGGAGAATTAGCATCTTGTATCATATCAAATGAGTCAAGCATCGAATCCTCTGATGAGTGTTGGACTTTCGTTATGGGAGCTTTCTTAGTTGATGGGAGTTTTCTTGGCGTTTGAGCTTCGTCAACCATGTCAAACGAATCTAGGTTTGAAGGGCTATCGCCATCTTCCTTAGCCTCCTGCGTGTCATGTTCTTCATTTTCCGGAGTATCTGATGCCATGTCACGCTTTGGAGATAACTCCATGTTCGTAGATTGTGACAGTGACGCTTTGACGGCGCTGCCCATAAAACTGCTGCTGGCATTACTATCATAGCCATCATTTTGGTCAAAAGAAGTCATCGAGTTTTTCCAACTTTCACTTATGTCGACATCGTCTTTGATACTTTCATCATCCTCTATAACGATATCACTTTCGATTGAGACTGAAGATTTGTCTACATCAACTACATTCGGTTTGCTTTTCATTGGTGAATGCTCCTGTTCGGCAGGATCCTTTGGGGAGGACTGATTATTATCAGCCTTTCCGGGTGCAAGCGACGATATCTTTGCTATGCTTTGGTTTGAATCTTCAAATGTATCATCGCCATACGAATCTTCTATCCTAGAGGTACTAGTTTCATGGACTGTAATTATTTCGTCTACCACATCCTCATCTTCAGAAACAATAAGCGATACAGTCTCAATTATTTCACCTTTCTGTAGCTCCCGTTGCTTTTGTTGTGATTTTTGGTTTTCCAAGAGTTGCTGCTGAACCGGTGATAGTTTCTGAGACCGACGAATAGGCTGGATCTCTTCAGTTTTCTGCTTTAGCTTACGGATTTCCTCTTCGACGTCGTAGTTTAATGCTCGCTCTAAAAGATCATTTACCCTTTTTTCTTCTGCTTCCAGGGCTTCGCGTCTCCGCGCCCGGTCCACAATTTTTTGTTTCTCTTTAAGTAATTTATCAGCCTTATCGCGCCTTTTTTCTAACTCGGCTTCTCGTTCCCGTAGGTCGGAACTTTCTTCCAAATTTGAAGGCGGGGCATTTTGCTGTAACGATCGCAATTCTTGTGAGATCGCTTGCATACGTATTGAATCTTCCACAATCCCATCATCTTCAAAGTCGTCTTCGAAGTCGTCATCATAAGCTGCTGATGTTTCCGACGCCCTTGATAGGCTTCGCTTTAGTCCATGCGAGGATTCATTGTCACTGAACTTCATTTCTTCTTGCACACTCTCCTCTTGAACATTTAATTCAAATTCATCGGCGGCAAGCCCTACTTCATCTTCGACTTGGTCAAGCTCGTGCACTTCAAGAACAAAAGACCCAGATCTCGACTTTCCCTTGCTTCCTTCTGCAATGCCAACTTCTTCAACTATTGCTGTTTCTGGCTCATCGTTTAAAATTATCGGGGACTTTGACCTACGACTTCTGTCGTCATCTGTAGTTGGCATTTCGGATTCCACATCACTAGAGTAATCTTCGTTTTCTGTTGAAGAAAGTTTGTCAAGTACCTTTTGGCGCGATCGCAATTTTAATATTTCTCGGTAATGCCGTACTTGCAATGCCGCCCTTTGACGTTGCACCTCAGCTATATTTTTCTTGAACGTGAACGATATTCTATCTCTCTCATTTGCCAACTCTTCAATAGACAAATCTTTGTACTTGATATGCTGCTGATTTTGAAGCAGTTTCATTTTTTCTGCAGTGCGCTCCTTGATGGCTGCTTCGCGAACATCCAATAATTGATTTTCATGCCTTTGTCGGGCCTCCATATCCTTTTGTATCTTCTTAATTAGTCGTTTGGTACTTTTTTCTAAATCACTTCCCATGGAAGCACTTCTGTAACTGCTGGTGGATTTGACGCTTGTTCCTAGATCCTCTTTAATGCTGCCTTCTAACAAGATTTCCTCAGACTTTACTGATTCAAAATCTTCCGCATATTCCTCAGCAACACTTTGCACGGATGCTTCTTGAATGCTAAATTCTTCTTCTACAATACTTTCTACCTGCGTTCGGTTTTGATGTTGTTGAGCGCTCAAACTTTCGTCGATTTCTTCAGCAATATTGTTATCCTTTATTGTATCGTTTTGCGTCGAAATGTTGTCTTCAATTTCATCCGGGATTTCGCTATCTTGCAACCCCCTGGCAGAAGCACGTAATATTCTCTGAGAGTTTTGTAATGCACTCTCCTCCCCAGTCTCAAAGTCGGCGGAGTACTCTTGTGTATTTTCTATCAAATCGTTAATGGTTCTATTGGTAGCAGTGCCATCGAAGATCAGCCCCCCTGTGCTAAGCGCAATACTCTGGTTATGTTTAATTTGCTTATCTGGATCAGTGCCTTGATTCAGCGTAACTACTTCAGTCGTTTGGGCGCCAGTTTCCCTGATCTTAGCGGCCTCGTTCTCCTTACGAATCATCTCCAAATGAGCATTCATTGATAGCAGTTGCTCTTCATGAGCTGATTGCAAAGTCAAAGTAATTTGGCTTGCTTGAAGCTGCATTTCCGCAGCATGCGCTTGTTCCGCTGCTACCATTTCAGCTAATGTGGCAGCTTGTTCCTGTTGCGCGCTCCACTGGTTTGCTAAGGTAATTGTTTCTTTTTGAGCCATTTCTAGTTCTTTAGCATGTACAATAGCATCAAGCTGCTTCTCTGACTCCGTCAGTTCTTGCAGCAAATCCACCTCGGCCAAAAGTTTTCGAGATAAAGAGCCCGGAGACAATCGTTTTACATTTTCCGTTTCGATAGCCCTTGTCCGTGGAGGCGAATAAGGCTCTGCTCTACCTCTGGGGGCTTGGGCAGTTGTATCTTCGAATTCACCTTGCTGCTTCTCGTCAACGTCAACAAGTTTTGGTGAGGGTAATACTTTTTGCATCTGCTCTTCATCTTGTGGGTCTACTTCAATGGCTTCGTTTGTTGCATCATTACCCCCCTTTTCAATGGTGGGTTTCATTAGTAATGTATCCCAATATGTACCAGTTTGAATCGCTACTGTGCTCGTCTTATTGGATTCGCTCTCATCTTTTTCATTCTCTTTCTGTATCTGGAGTTTTTTATTTCTAATCTCTATGGCTTGTTGGTAATGCTCGTGCTGGACAGCATCTTCAGCATAAATGTCCAAGATGCTGTATGAATCAACAATATCGTATGCTCTCTTTGACATCTTGTAGTCATTTTCGATGGATGCAATATTTGGTGGCGCTGTGGAAATAGCGTCGCTTTTGCGGCTGATTTGAATGGACATTACGCCGATTTTAGAGTCTGCTTCTAACTGCCTTGCTCTATCGAGGGCTTCCCGAGAGGCTCTTGTAGCAGCCGCAACGGCAGCAGCTGCTTCCGCAGCGAGTTTAAGATCGACTGTTGGACTGGTCGGCACTACGTTTTCCTCAATTGGCGCAATAGAACTGGTATGCGTCTCTTTTTGTTTATACGAATTTTCAACCATCTCGGAGTGCTTTTGAAATAGTTTGTGCGCGTCCTTCATAACATTGCCAAATTGCGAGTCTTGCTGCTCAAGGTTCTTCACGAGATTTGGAACATTCGCTGTCACGGAAGCAACAGATTCCGATGGTTCACTATTACCTGCTTGCTCTAATTGGTTATCATTGCCGAGTTTTACTGAATTCGACAGCGAGTCAATGCCAGGAGTTACATCGATTGATTCTTCCGAATTTCCTGGTGAATCAGAATCAAATACCTCCTCTTCGTAATCACTTTCCCCATCATTATCATCTTGTTCTGGCACGTTATCCATAGTTTTCTGCGGAAGGTTTGGCGCTTGCATGTCATCGTTTACATCAGCAGAAGCTTCATTATCCTTCATATCGACATCGTATGTGGGTAAATCACTGTTTGCAACTTCTTTGACCATTCGATGTATATGACGAGCAGTCTCGTTTTCTACACGTCTCGCATTTTCCGCAGTGTCCCGAGCTGCACGCATATTTGCAGCATTGATTTCTTCCTCGTGCTTCAAATCGGCAGGTACAGCCATTTGCTTCAGTATGTTGGTTTCAGCACTGTTTTCGCTGACTTGGTTGCCCCCAAGCTGTTGCGAAGACAGTATCGATATACGAGCGGACAGTTGTTCTGTCGCACGCTTTAAGGCGTTCATCCGGTTCATTATGATTTCTCGCTCCTTCGGGTCGGCGCTCTCGTCATCGTTTTGCTGCTGATCCTCTGCAGTCCCACTTTCAAAATCCCCAATGGCAGATTGCTCAACCATTTTTCTGTAATCCAAATTCATATTTAAGTCACCAGGATTGATGTCCTCGCTGGCGTCTGACGTTACTTTCGGAATGGGTACGGTATGATTGTCTGAAGCTATGCCGACGCCGTTCAACAATGCTTCTCGATTCAAAAAGTCTGCGTCGTCCTCTTCGTGTGTACTACTTTGGATATACGCCTGTGTTAGGCTGCCTGCTGGTCTACTGCTAGATTGAGATATTTCGTTCAGGATGTTGACGGGGCTAGGACTCAACTGGCTCTCGTAAGCGATGTCATCTTTTTCATTAAAATATTCTTCGCTCTTTGTTTCTACGGTTTGCCATTCGAATTGGTCTACTGCATTGTCGTTGATATAGTCTGATGTGCTATATATATCGCTGCCGATCAGATTGGCGCGACTTGGCAAATCATCAATGGCAACCTTCTTCATTTGTCGTTTGCCTTTTCTAAGCCTTTTCATCATCCTTCTCCTCGCTTTCTTGCGTTTGCTCTTCTCCCGAGCTTCTTCTGCAAGCCGACGTTTAACCATTTCACGGCGCTTCCTAAATTTTTCATCTAATTGTCTAAGACGCTTCCTTCGTAGCAAATCTTCTTTTGCTTCCTTCAAAGTTTCAGCCTTTCGTTCCTGCCGCCTTCGCTTTCGCTTTTCTTTGATAAACTGTTGTATTTGGCTCTTCTCATTCTCCTTTGTATGGTTTGCTTCCAGTCCATCGGTTCCCCTACTTTTGACTGTCTGAGCGTCACCTTCCCCTTTGTTGTTGGAACTTCCTCTCTTGTCAACACCGTGTCTTTTATTTACATGGTTGTCACTGTGTTTATTTAAAACATTGTTTCTAGTAATCCCTTTGCTCTTGCCGCTTAGCCTTGGCACAGGAGGCTTTCGTTTTCGATTTGCACCTGTTGTGGCATCATCATTGCCATTTTTCGTAGTTTGCTTCTGACTGCTCCTTCTCCCGCTCAGCCGAGGCACCCGTGGTTTCCTTGGTCGAGCTTGCAATGGAGTACTTGCCGCTTCTATTTTCTTACTTTGCGTCTGTGGAGGGCGGTGAACTGTCCCACCATTTCTCATACCGTCGACGCCAGTCACTGTGCTTTTGATCGTTACGTGTTCTCCCGTCATATCGTTTCTAACAACGTGTACAGCGCTGGAGTGTTGGAGTTCTCCAAATGGTTCTGTACCCTTTATGTCATAGTCAGAGTCGTCTTCATCAGCAAGATTTGCCTTCTCCTCCTGCATACGGATCCTATTTTGTTGCCGTATCAAACGCCCCATTTGATTCACTCGCATACGCCTGGCAACAAGTTTTTCTTGCTCTCTAATATCGTTCAACCGTTTTTCTTTTAGCTTTTGCATGGCCATTTTGCTTCGTTTCGTCGCGTTGTTCGACAAGATAGCAGCTTTTTCTTCGGGCCGAACACCCCACTTGTTTTCAGCCTGCTCAGTATTTTGTGCGGGAACTTTTGGGCGTTCGGCCGCTCTCTGTTTGGGTTGGTTTGACTTGTGGCCAAATTGGGTAATTTCATGTTGAGGTTTCAGGTATATCCGTTTGTTTCTCGCCCTAAGCCTTTCGGCATAGTCTCTCCTTCGTTGCTCTATCATCAAACCGACAACTTTTGGGTTGATCGGCGACTCTGGGGGTGTATCTCTAAGGGCACTATGATCCGCAACGACAGCTTGTGGAGAAACATTATGAGGTTTCTTTGACGGGGTTGTAGGCTGTTGCTCATCCCCATGCGGTGGAAAAGGGGGGCGTGCTTCTACCGAAGGAGGTTTCGGTGCTGTAAGGTCGACTTTGGCAAACACTGGGATTCTATTCCTACCAGAACCTTTGGTGTATATGATCGGTGGGTGGGCCTTGACAGCAGGCGCTCTCCCTTTAATGATGGGATTTGGTGGTTTTCTTGGGACCACAGCTCGGTCGGTCATCTTGCTCCTCCTTTGCCACCGATTCTAGTCGAAACCAAAGACGCTGTAATGGCTGCATCGCTCCAGCCAGAAGAGCAGCGGAGACGTGGTTGGTTCGGTCGTAATATTTCAATTTTTTGTTTGTGTGTAGTATCATATAATATAAAATAATAAATAATATATATAATAAAGTATGTTGTACTTAGTATTATTATTGTATATTATTTAGTGATGATATAATACTCTACATATATATTATATTTCAATTATTATTATATTTATTCAGTATGTTATTACATGTAATAATAATGATAACAAAATTTGTATGAAATAATAATAATAGAGTAAAGTGATGAATTCAATCATCATCAATAAAATATTTTTTATTATTGAAATAATAGTTATTGTTACTATATAATTATTTACTATTACAAATTTCAATTGACTAAGAAAAACAACAAACAACATCATTTACATTGATTGTAAAATAATATGTAATAGCATCGATCGATTATTTATTTATATTATTGTGTATTATTATATTTTATCTGATATCATTACTCTATCATCTCTTCTATCACTTATTCACTTCACTAACAACAATACATTATATTCATATCATATTATTCTTATTATTATAGTCAGTAGTATAGCACTTGTATAATGTATCACACGCATTATAATACATTATATTATTACTATACAATAATAATACACTAAAATCGAGAGTGAAAATGTGGAACGACCAAATGTATCGATGGTATAGAAGGGACCACTATGGGCGGGGCCAAACCAATTTTTAAATCTCGAAATGCTAGGGTCATTTGCTCTTATAGTCTACGCTTTCACGTACTACATGTGGTAGATTCAAATCGGATAGCCGATGAGGACAAGATAGGAGACTCACACCATTGAACATCGAATTATATAGGTCAGCAAGTCTTGTCTAGAGTACGAGAAGTATGAACAAGACTGCCTCGTCGTTGCAACGACAGTTCACGCTTTAAAACGATACACAATGCAATTGAGAGGTAACTGTTTTTTTCTTCCTCTTTACTACATACAATAATGAATAAAATCAGATAAAAATAATTATTCATTTTGTTGTATCAAAAAATAACGATTGGGTGTTTTACCACGAAGAAGTGATTTTTCGTCCATTTCCTTATAATCGCTAAATATCACTTTTTTTGAAGAAATTTGAGCTAATACCAGCACTTTTATTCAAATCTGACAAAACGGGATTTTATCCCTAATGTAATGCTACGTCGTTTTAAAAATTAACTGTAAGTGGCCGAGCAGATGTGATATTCATAGGAATCCATTCCGCACACAAGTATGGTATTTTGTACTTTGGTTTTCAAAAGCACTTTTCCAGAAACCAGTTCAGGGATAGGAAACCAGCAAAACGGGGTATAAAGTATGTTATGTAATGCTACGTAGTTATACAATTTGAATGGAGATGGCTCATGTCCTTGTGTTATTGATAGGAAAGTAATAAACAATTATGCTACATTTTGCGTACTATATGCGCCACATTTGCTTTACCACGATCAGTTAAAATTAGTGGTTTTACATAATGTATTTACTAGACTTCGTGGTTTCACCTATTATATTTCCTAGACTTAATTTTGTGCTCGTGCGAATGAAGCATAACTTTTGGCGGATTCCAGGTGATGGATGTGGTGTTGGGTACATGTGTTTACGTCCTAGAAGTCGCCCATCATTCAGATACCGGCATCGACGGTCTTTATGAGCATCATTACAAGGAATTCAAGCCATTCGGCGCCGTGTAACTCCCACTAGAAGTGAAGTTATTGTAATTTTTGTGTCAAACTTAAGTTTGAGAAGTTGCATGACATCGTGTATAGCCTCAATTCTGTACGGTCACATGTCGTATTGAGTACATGTGTTTACGTCCTAGAAGTCGCCCATCATTCAGATACCGGCATCGACGGTCTTTATGAGCATCATTACAAGGAATTCAAGCCATTCGGCGCCGTGTAACTCCCACTAGAAGTGAAGTTATTGTAATTTTTGTGTCAAACTTAAGTTTGAGAAGTTGCATGACATCGTGTATAGCCTCAATTCTGTACGGTCACATGTCGTATGAAAATTATACTTTGTAGAATATAGGATTCTCCTATTACTATGTCTATTATTGGACACAGAGCTACCCTGAAAGTAAGTAGTAAGTACAACTAAAATGTAAGATATTTAATAAAGTTAAATTCTATTCTGTGCCATATTGTTGAGTTCTAGAAAATGAAATCCAATACTGTGCCATTATTCGATTAATTAATCCAATAATGGTACACTATGGGTTACGGCTTTTTTTTTAGTTCGACAAGAAAAACTCCAATGCTGTGCTTAAATAAATAAATTTATTTAATTAAGCACAGCATTGGTTTTGGATTTTTTTTTGTGTATTTTATTACTCTGAAACATGAAATCCAATGCTGTGCTTAATTAAATAAATTTATTCAACAAGGCTACAGTATTGAATTTGGAAATATTTTTAAATTAAAAATTGTAAAATTCAATACTGTGCTTAGTTAAATAAATTTATTNAANAACGGTACAGCATTGGTTTTCATCATTCCAAGAATCGNCAAGTCGGATTCATAGGAAAAGTCCATATTCTAAGAGCGAAATCGGTTTGGTACATTTTTTTTGTGAAACATGAAATCCAATGCTGTGCTTAATTAAATAAATTTATTCCACAACGGTACAGAATGGAATTTGGAAATACTTTTTTGATTAAAAAATGTAAAATCCAATGCTGTGCTTAATTAAATAAATTTATTCAACAACGGTACAGTATTGAATTTGGAAATACTTTTTTAATTAAAAAACGTAAAATCCAATGCTGTGCCCAGTTAAATAAAAAATAAATAAATTTATTCAACAACGCTACAGTATGGAATTTGGAAATATTTTTAAATTAAAAATTGTAAAATTCAATACTGTGCTTAGTTAAATAAATTTATTNAANAACGGTACAGCATTGGTTTTCATCATTCCAAGAATCGNCAAGTCGGATTCATAGGAAAAGTCCATATTCTAAGAGCGAAATCGGTTTGGTACATTTTTTTTGTGAAACATGAAATCCAATGCTGTGCTTAATTAAATAAATTTATTCCACAACGGTACAGCATTGGTCTTTAAATGCAAGTAGCCATAAATTTATTTTGCTAGGTATGCTGCTTATACTAGCAAGCCAAGATGATGATAAAAAAAATGAGATTCCCAGAATTTATGCAAATCCGCTTAGGTCCCCAAAATTTTAGCCTGTTTTTGCTCCTTACCGAAAAACGCTTAAGGAAATAGTCGAAATTTACGGGGGAACAATAGAAAAAAAAAAATTGACTGAAGACAAGGCAAAAATTTCTTCGTGGTAAAACACCCATTGATTGATTGAATTTGTCATAATATGAAATAATAATGTCTTTCAATAGTCGTCCTCCTTTCCTTTCCCTCCCACCACAACAATTACTACTCTCTAGTATACACAGTATATTATTATCAATTATAATGATGGTGTGTCGTATATTATAATATTATCTCCTGATGGAAGAGGATGAAATATGTCCATAGTGATTGATTATATATATACTTCATCTTCCACAAATAATGGTCTATAATGGTGTTCTCTACTTTGATATGTAGCACTACTATTGATCTTCTTCTTCTTCTACATTATTATTATTTATAATTACTTTTTTTATTTCCATCCTCAAATCATTTTACTATTTATTATTGTTGTTGTTTTATAAAGGGAATTGTTGTTGTTGTTATTATCTCAATAAATTTAAATTCAACGATGATGATGAATGAATTGGATGAAATAAATAGAGAATGAATTGTACTAACACAATACAATATCATTGTTGAAATTCTTGTTCTTCATCATCACATTTTTATGTTGTTATTAGTTTTGTATTTATTATTATTATTATAAATTATTTTATTGTACTTTATTATTACCCCACTATAACTATAATGTATATTATAATTATTTTTTTTTCTTCTTTCCTTTTATCATCCTCCTTCTCTTTATTTAACATAATAATTATAATAATTTTTGTTGAAATTAATTAATGGTGTGCTGTTGTTTTATTATTATATTATTTTCTTCTTCCTCTTCTTCTCCCTTTTTGTTGTGTTTGTTTTTGGTTGAGAGTGTTTGTTCAGCTTCTTTTGTTGCACACTAACGAACGATGACAACACATTGATTTCTGGCGTTGACGAAACGTTTCCTCGACGAAAGATCATCTGCACCGATTCTTTACGCTCATAACGGAACAACATGGCAAACGTCAAGATTATCTGCAGAAAAATAGGAATCCAGTCCCTTCGTGTTGTTGAGAAAGCGAACGAACTCTACCGCATCAGCAAGATCCGACGCCCCATTCTCGGCCGTGCAGAATTCGCAAGGGGCGCTCTATGCGTCGACTGCGCATGCAGGGTATGCGGCGAGACTCCGCGTGACATAAATAGGCTCATCAAGCTTAGCGGTGTCAACAAAACGATGTACAATAGTTTACTAGGCCAGTTTCAAACTCTGCTCAGCATCCGCGCAAAGGCCACCCACTCAGTTAGAAGCCTTGCAATCCAGTTCAGCATGTCGAGCATGGTGCCTTTTGTCGAAGCAACGCTCGAAACATTCAAAGAGAGGTTTATTAACTCGTTAGCTGATGAACGAAAAGCCCATGCTAAATTTACGAGCCCTGCATATAAAGCTGCTGCATTTTTCCTGTGTGCACAAAAGCGTAAAAGAAGCATGGACAAGTACAAGCTTTTGAAACTGACTGCCGTCGATGCGCACGAGTTCAAAAGCACCTGCAACGTTATGTTGCTTCACTGTTTCGACACACTTGGTGTTGGCAAAAAGAGTGATCTGATTGAAGCTACGGATCACCGCGAATTAATGGATAATTGCAGAATGTCAAATATAAACCAAAGTAGTGATATCGAAAAGGAACGAAAATATCAAGAGTGGAAACAAAAGGTCCTTGAGAGCCGTAAAAAAAGTAGCAGCGACAACCACAGGGATGAGAAAAGAGTTCAACCAGCCACAAAGAAGCGAAAGTTGCCTAGCTCCACCAGCACAAACGACGAAAATATACCCAACGGAAAGGTTCCAAAAAAGCCAAGCAATTCGATAAATGCTCCAGCGCCCGAAAAGAGGAAAGCAACCAAACAAATTACTAAAAGTAAACAACCGACAATAGATGATTTTGTAAATACATTGATGCGGTATGAGAAAACAGAGTAAAGATAAACGGATAACTTTGAGGACTGGCGCTTCCATAAAGTATTGACTAAAGCGATCGTAAACTATTTGTTAATAATGAAATATGAATTCGCGTGGTACAAATTACCAAGACGATGACTTCCATTTTTAATTTTATGATACGCTCTCATGAAACCGCACCTCCTAAAGTTCTAATTATTTCAAACACTACCGCCTTTTCTGGCTTTCAGATAAAATCTTAAAGGTCTTGGATAGCCTTCGATCGTTGTCATCCGGTCTTCGCTCAGCGCTTCTTGTAAGCTGCGGACATCTGCCCACTCAGTCCTTCTCTGTTCATTGACTGAAAGAGGTTCATCGAAGAAAACCTTAATATTTATGAACCCGCTTCGTTTCAGCCAATGCTGCAGCGTCGTTGCAGTTGGGAGGAAGTAGACACCTTTCATATTTGCATATTTTTTTTTTGGGAACAAAGCCATATCTTCATCGCCCTCGATCCCTTGACAATCAACAACAATTTCCCCTTTTGGCTTTAAACTAGCATTGATTTTGCGAAGCATACCAACTGGATCTGGTGTATGGTAGAGAACACCCAAACAAAACACAACATCAAATGTATGTGGAAACAAGTTCATGTGCTCACCCCGTAGAAGTTCCAATTTCATATTCTTAATTCCTGTAAAGTGCTGGAATACTTGGTACTCCAGCCATGCATGCAGATTTGGATCCAAGCCGACAAGAAATTCAGGGTTTTCGTGTAGCATTCGATACAAAAAATACCCATTTCCACAGCCAACATCACACACGACTTTGCCTTTTAACTTGGGCATGTGTTTTTTTATGCGTTCCCATTTCATATCACTTTGCCATTCAGAATTAATGTGAGTCCCAAAAATATTCCAAGGGCCTTTACGCCATGGCTTAAGTGCATTCAGGACTTCTTCTACCTGGTCCTTGCTTTCGGCATTTAAACCGTCAGCACGGCCGATTTCAATGACGCTTTGGTTTACCACTAGATGTTCCTGATCTCCTCGCGGTATTCTTCTAATCTTCCCTGCAATTTCGTCAAAACCCTGAAGTGTTTCAGGATTCAGTCTCCCTTTTTGGTAGTACACTTGGCGTCTCTCGTTGATTATTTTTTCGTAGTTTACATACGCCCCATGTGATAACGTCTGCACATATCTAGCCTCGGAATCAAAAAATGAGTCTAAATTCGGGGTGTACGCCGGACTTCGGCTTTTTAGCTTTCCTCTCTTCTGTGCAATAATCGATAGGAAACAATTCCATTTGACACATGTCTGTACATAATCAAAACCAGCAGAATATAAAGAATCGATGATTTGTTGTTCTGTGTATGGGATCAAAACGTTTTCAAGCGCATCCTTTTTGTTAGCAATATACTCCTTTGTGTAGCCCCTCCGATATTTAAAGTCCTCATAGACGTAAACGCAAGTCTTCTGGATGTCTTTATCTGGGCTGCGAACTTTTTCGCTGATGAATAGAATGCCATCGTCGTTCAAGTTGTCATATATTTTGTGCAACAGTGCATCTCTGTCTTCGTATTTTACAAACTGCAATGTGTAGTTCAATATGCAAATGGAAGCATTCTCCATCGGGACGCGGCAAATGTCCCCCTTTATAATTTGTATATTGTGATCGATTTTGCCATACTCCAGCTTCTTTCGGCACTCATTGATCATGGCCTCAGATTCATCAATACCAATTAAGTTTAAAATTTGCTCCGTTGCAGGAATTGCTTGGAGGATGTAGTCAAATGTGGTGCCTGTGCTGCACCCTAGGTCATATATATTGGTATTGGATTTGTAGTATTTGGCCACCATGTATAGTAAAAAATCTATCGTCTCCGAGTAAAGCGGGACCGAACGACTAACCATATCATCGAAAACTTCCACCACTTGCTTGTTAAATCTGAAAGGCTTTGGTCCTTGCTTTGGCTTGTTGTAAAGAGTGTCAATTTGGCCAACAAGGTTCAAGGAGTACCGAATATCAGCCGGTGGTGGCCCTAACCTCGCAGTTTCGGCAGTGCCCAAGTCTTTGCTTTTGGATGACCTGTATTTTGTGTACAGGTAATAAGCCGACGAGGTGAAAGCTCCCCCCAGTGCCACGCCGTACATAAAATATGCCGACGAGGTGAGAGCTACCCCCGCAAACACGCCCCACACAAACGAGTTTGATTCCTTGTTAACATTGGCTCCCTCTGACATGGCTCGTGATCCGATGCGATTAAGTAAATCACAGGAGTAAACGCAACCCAATATTACCGGTGGCGATTGGCAAGTGTAGCGAGGAAGATGGACACATTGTCGTGAGTGAGATCGTGAGTGGCGAAGAAGAATGAAAGGAGGAAAAGGCACAGGAGAACTACACATGATATAGGACAAGTATTGTAGTATGTTATTGTACTAGTAATGGTAGTAGTGTAACATAATGAATAATGATACTATTACTACTACCACCGTGATAATAATAAACTACTTATTATTACACAACAAAATGTAAAAACATCTCATTACTACACACTGCTGCTCGACGAAGGACAGAAGACCGAAGGGAGACATGCCATACGGATTGGCGCTTCGACCTTTACTCGTGGTACAACAGATCTTCCGTATTGCGCACAAGCAAATTGCTGAGTGAGGGCAATTCTTGTTCAACCGTCTCAGATAACATACCAACAAATCGAATGGCATAGATTGTTGGACCGGGTCGCAATTTATTTTTTACAAATTCAAGTTTTACGTAACGGCAGGGAACGTGCCCGACGCGAATGCAGTTTACTCGTCCTTTGGACAAAAATTTTACACTTTTCGCCAAACGGAGTTTTTTTGTTGATTTTTCTTCCCCTACAAATATATTCATACCATCGCAGTCTTTGTTGTAAACATCTACGGTGGACAGTAAGCACGAGCCCTTGCTAAACTTGAATGTCACGTGCTCTGTGGAAACACCTGTCGCTTGCCAAAAATTCTTCTTATCAAAGACTTTCAAATGCTTTGCTTCTTTGTTACACGCTTGACTCGAATATTTTACAATATTGTACTTCAATGGACCAAAGCCTGTGCGGTCCGCATAGGAACCAGGTGATGGAGGCGGAACCGGTGTTGCTTTCACGGGTAGTGCCGTGTTAGAGGAGTTGGGTGCGTCTTTCGTCTTGCTGACAAAGAGTGTTTTTCTATTGTCGACGATTAAGCCTTGGTACGAGATATCTGTATGAGCCTGGTTTTCCATTTCATCCATATGAGTACGAATAGAGAATGGTTGTTGGTTCTTTGGCCTCAGGGTACGGTCATATTTCCTATTCACCGCGTAGGGATCATACTCTGATATTTTTGATGCGTTGAAGTTAACGACTCCGGGGTCCAGGGGCTCATTCAACACCCCATCTTCCGACGTTGGTACCCGCTTCAAGTAGCCAAGGAGTGGGTCCTGTCTTTGCTGGGCCGTCTGCGATATCCCACGGTACTGGGAGGTGAATGCAAACGCAGACATATCGACGGGGATGTAACTGCCAACAAATCCACGCATGGAGTAAACGTTGGCCGTTCACCCGGACAATGTTGATTGAGCGCCCGTTATAAAAAAAATGGTCGTCGACGATTACTGTAGTAGTATGTCACATAGCAGAGAAAGAGAGGTGATGCTTATTATATTTTTATTGTTATGCTATTATTATTATATTTATTATTATTTTATTTTTGCAGCAACAAGAAATACCATCACTCACCATGGAGACAACAGCGAAGAAGCAAACGTTCTCGGACTTACAGTATTAGTCTAATAAGTGTGGAACATTCCTATGTATGTCCAACGATTTATCGGGATAGAATGAGGGTTAGCAGAAAAGAAAACCTGTTTGTTGTGGTGGTGGTTTTGAAATTCAGATGCAGACAGACAGACAGCCTTTTCTCGTTCCACGCCACAGTATTAATTACTAGTATCCCAAACACTATCGTTGTTGTCTATGTCGTTCTGATTTATTCTTATAAATTCCTGTTCTCTTCCACGACGATCGATGTTACAATTAAAATATACAAAACACAACAAAAAGAGACCTTTCTCATTGTAGTATTCCTCTTTACTACTTGCGTCGTTATTATTGTTGTTGTTGTTAATAATTTCTCATTGTTGTTGTCGTTGTTGTTGTATAATAATATTTTTATTATAATAAAAATAGATAATGTTGTATTGACATAATGAAAATGAATAATAATACTATCATTATTATAATAGTAATATTAGCACTTATCACCATCATAGGGGTGCCGCTGTTTGTTTCATCCTCGACGGAGAAGCAAACTACCTCACTCGCCAGTCAAAATTATACCGTACTTGCACCGGCCAGTTGAAACACGACCGAAAAGTTTGGCAATGGAGCTGCAGTTGATGCGACAAGATTATGTCCAAGTAAGTTCCTGTTCGCATAGAGATACGCTGGGCATTTTGCCTTATGGAAAGCATAAGCGGCAGTACGTTACCGTCGGGGATGACACTGGGGAGATTTTGACTTTTGGTGTCAAACGAGGAGACAAGAAGATAATATTCAAAAGTGTGGTAGACAGCGAAAAGAGAGAGATCTTGAACGGTCTTAACGACAAAAGATCAGGTCCTGATACAAACACGGAGATAACGGCTTTATCTATGTCTGGTAAAGATGGTGATAGAATTTTTGTGTCTACAGAGACGGATGTATATGGGCTAAAACGTAGTAAAGGAAATATGTTTCAACACTTCAGCTCAAACATGACAGAAACAATAAAAAATTTAAAAGTCCTTGGTGATGTCGGACGAAAACAGCAATATTGGACGTCTGGCGAGTACACGTTTAGTATGCATGACGAAGGCGAGGGTTCGAATGTCTTTGACGAGAAGGTTTTTTACGCATGCCAAGATAAAATAAATGACTTTGACGTAAAGAAATATACGATAGAATACGATAGCAAGAGGGCCGGTATACTCGGGTGTGATGATGGAACAATAAGAAAAATTGATGACGGCGAGCTGATGGCCGAAGCCAATGTAAGAAAAGCTGTTACAAAAGTTGCTATCCCAAAAGTATTTCCCAACGCCACCTCTGATAACAATAAAATTGTTATAAACGAAGAAAGATATTTGTCTAGCAATGACGTGATTTTTGGTACACGGCGTGGCAATTTAGGCTCGCTGAGTTTCGATGTTAACAATGACGTGCAAAAATTGTGGAATATATCTGGTAACAAGCAGGACAAAAACGGTAACGGTTCCCCCAAGACAAAACGCCAGGCTGCTATCACGTGCATTAAATTATTTGATATAACGAACGATGGAGTTAACGATTTAATTATTGGGAGGGAGGATGGCACTCTGCAAGTCTACTGCAAAAGTGATATTGATACGCAACCAGCTATGAATTTTTCTTCGACTGTTCATGATAACATTTGCACTCTTGCAACTGGGGTTGTGTCTACACCTGGGAACAATGAAATCGTCATGAATACATTTTCGGGAAGAGTGCTGGCGTTTACAACCGAACAACTGCAAGAAAAGGCGGAGGGTGACAAATATGGTCGATCAAAAGGGGCTCTTGCTAAGGAGGCTACAATAAGCGGGCTCAATGCTGATTTGAAAAGTTTACACAAGCAAATTGATAAGGAAGCAAAGACTCTTCGCAAAGGAATTGCGAAAAAACGTGGTGGTAGTGAAGGATTTGCCACCATAAGGTCGATGGACATGCACTTTAAGGTAAAGGTGTTTTTTGACCTTATCGAGGACGACGCCGCCTATAAATTGGTCATTGAAAGCTCGACACCAATAGAGCAAATTATTTTAAAAAGTAGCATAGGCGTGGACATCATGGAAACCGAAGACAGCGAAACTATAGTGTCGATAACAAAGGATCCACAGGATCTTCAAGGTGTGAAGCCGATCCTCGCAACGTTTAGAAATGATCAAATGCTTGAAAAGATGAGACCAACCTCTACTACTAAAGGTGAAACCACGTATACAACTAAAACACGGGGTACTACTGCCAAGCGCATGGAACTAAAAGTTCGGACTGTGGAGGGACAAGGTGGGAATATAGCTTTATATGTCATTGCAGCGCATGAAAAGGAAGACGAGTCCTCGATCATGAAGATCGGACAGACAGCTCAATGTGTTTTGGTTGAAGTTCCTCCACTGTCCTTACACTGTCGGTCAGAGACGCCCAAATACCCAATTCATAAATTGCCTTTGAATGTACTTGAGATCAAGAAGTACACTTCTTTAAATCAGATACACGAGTGGCTTCGTAATATTCTCCCGTCTTTTCCCAGACGCGCCCTGTCTGCTGATACAGACAATGAGATGTATTGTTACGAAAATACTCTTGTGGGATCGCTTCTCGTTATTCAATACACTGAAGATAAAGTGCTATTATCGTCAGACTCTATATCGACAATTTCTATACTGAAGGAAAATATCAACATGCTGGCTATGAAATCCAACGTCCGTATAAGTATATCTATCAAAGTCAATGAAACCTCCGTAATACGATTTCTAGCTTTGGTCGAGCCCAAACTGAAATCGCAGCTCAGCTTAGCATCACAAGTAAAATATATCGACGCCTTAAAAGAAATTAGCGGAGGAAATGGTGGTATTCCAAGTTATCTTGCCCCTGGTCTACAGGACACCCTGCGTAATGCCAAAACGATTAGACGAAAATTCAAGAGGAGCGCCAAAGTGATACGATTTTGGTATGGTGTAATTACAGACTTGTATATAGATCTAAATCGCTGCCAAGGTATCAATGCATCTCAAAACATTCCACATTTAATGAATGCACTCGAGCATTTTAATATGGACAATGTATTGCGTATTTTTGGTATTCAAAGAGAAGATATTGGACGGCACGAGGAAGAAACAAAAAAACAGCAGGAAGCATTTCTAATGAGCGAAAAGAAGAAAAGGAAAGAACGAAAGAAGAAGAGGAAAAAGCAAAAACAAAAAGAAGCCGGAGAAAAGGAGACAAAGCCGAGGGATGAGTCGCAAAGTCAAAAAAAATGAATAAAAATACATTGGACAGGAGATGGTAAACTGATGTACTACATAGACACCATGACGCAGAAACTCGACGCCTTCGATTTCGACGGGTCAACGGGATCCATAACAAATCGCCGGTGCGGTGGTATTTGTTTTATTGTATTGTTGTGGAGGAGATTAAAAAATTTCTTTATAACTTATTTAATTCATATTACAAAAGTTTGTGTGTGTGCGCGCACATTTTTATTTATTATTTTTTAATAGCTTCGTGCACTCTTCTAATGCTAACTTAAGCGCATTTTGAGATCTTTGAAAAGATACTTTCAATTTACGCCCGTTGTGCTCCGATATTTCAAGTTTTAACATGAGTTCGTTATTCTCCTCGAATAAATCACGGGCTTTTTCCTTTTCTACATTTAAGAATTTACTTAAAGAGTCTATTTCTCCCTTTAATCTAGCAATTTCCTTCATTTGTCGCTGAATTGTCAAGGTATTTTTCATGTTTTTCAGATCACTCTCCTCAGCGACAATTGTGCTTTCTCCTTGGCTTTTTCTGGCAAAAGAAGAAGATATAGTTGGTGAAATGATTGCAGACGAATTTAACTTGTTCATTGTTGCCATTGCGCCAGCAATTTTATCCCGAATGATATCTTCGCCATCCTTAATTGTCTTAACCCGTTTCCTCAAATGTTTAGCCTCATTTTCAGAACTTTTTAGACTGCGTTTAAGGTTTTCAATGGTGATCGACAACGTTTCTTTATCCCTGACCAATTTGATATTCGTTTCCATGTGCTCATTGATAGTATTAGTAGCATTATCAAGCAACCGTTTATTTGTTTTCATTGCGGCATCCATCTTCGATTTTAAAAGTTCAATTTGGTCATTCATCGTAAGTTTATCGCTTTCCACATGATCCAATTCCGACTCTTTTTCCAGCAATCGTTTCTCAAGTTCCATAATCCGGTTATCTTTCTCCTTTAAATTATTTTCTACCAAGTGTCCTCTCGCTTGAATCTGCTGGTGGTATGTTTTTGACGCGAACTCGCTCTGTTCCCGGGCAGTTTTTTCCTGTTTCAGCGTTGCATCAATGTTTAAAATCTTGGTATTAAGTTCTTCGTTCATTTCATGAGCTTTGGCAAGTCTTCGCAATAGACTTTCCCTTTCTCTATGAAGCTCTGCAACAGTGTTACTATTTGTAATTTTCAGAGTGGAAATATCTTCAACCAGCTTTTTTTTATCCAAGGCATATTCAGCACTAGCTGAATCAAGCTTATTTTGCAACTTTGCTACACTATCGACAAGATCGCGGCTATTTTCTTGTGCTGATAACAATTCTGTTGCTAGTGCCGCGGCTTTCTCTCTGGACAGCGCTAGCAGGTTGGATACATCGTTCACCTTGGACTGTAATCGACTGACCTCTGCCGCATGAGAAGCCTGTAAATGGTTCATCGAATCGGACATCATCTGTCTCATTTGTGATGAACCAATTTCATTGCTTTTCATTCTAGTTTCTAATGTTAAGCTTCGCTCCGACGCGAGCCTTAGGCCATCTCGTGCTTTTGCTAGTGCATTACGAAGTTTCTCTACCTCCTCGTTTTTCGCCGTCACCATATTTAGTGTTCGACTATGTTCCGCTTCAAAATTTGTTTGCATATCCTTGTACGCGGCAATACTGTCTTGGGCTGCCTTTCTTTCGTTCACGTAGAGCTTCTTTTCATTTTCTAATGTATTCTTTAAGCACTCGAATTCTTCACTTAGCTTATCGTTTTCGGATTTTGCAGATTCAAATTTCTCTTTAAGATGTTCCATTTCAACTTCTAGCACTTTGTTCTTTACTTTCAGCTCATCATTTAAATCTATTTTGGACTTTAAATCATTTGTCAGCTGTTCTATGTGGGACTCCATTTTGGCAATTTTCTCGTTCTTGTCAATTGCCGATTGGCTTGACATGACAACATCGCCACTTGTATTGTGCTGATCATTTAAACGTGCTTGTAATTGCAATATTTGCTCGTCTTTTACGCTTGACTGGTGCTCCAAACTCGCTCTTAAGTGTTGCATCTGAACTGCATTATTATTTAAATGCTGAACTTGACTTCTTAATGACGTATTTTCCGCCCATAATCGCCTTGACGTGTCATCGAGCTCTCGGTACTTCGTCATGACTGTTTCTACTCGCGTGGTGTATTCGGTAGCGTTGCTGTGAAGCAAAGCGTTCAGCCTCCTGATTTCTTCTTTTGATTGGCCGTACAGATATCTAAGCTCCCCCATAGTGACTGTATCTAAGTTTGTACCATGCGTTTCTATTGATAATGGTGCTGTTGTTTGGTTCAACAAGGTTTTATGATGATTCGACATAAGTGGCTGATGCTGGGGTATGCGGACAGCATTATAAGACTTACTGCTGTATTTTTTTTGTACTGGTGATTGACTCAAGGAATCTTTTTCTCCCATATTACGCCTTGCGTGAGTATGTATATCTGGCGACGGTTGCGTACGTTCGCTTGACGCTTGCGGATCGATGTTCGTCACATTACTTAATAAGGAATCTCTAGGAAATGTAAATTTTATACTTTTTATCTTTGCATCTATTTTTGCCGCTAGTTTTCTTCCTTCGTCATCGTTCTCTCCATAAATGGGTTGGCGACTCTCTGATATTTCGCTAACCAAAGTTTCCTTCAATTGATTTGCCTGTAAAGAACCGGATTTCTCCATATCGATGGATCCCGAATTTTCCTCCGTGGTGATTTTCTGCTGAGCATTATCCATTATCTTACCTTCCTGTTGAGAACCTGCTAACGATCCAATTGATTCTTCAAGATTATCCATTATGCCTTCGTGGGTTATTATGCTATTCAGCTGTAATGGGGTATTTAATTTAATCTTACCCTCTAAACCTTCCATTTCCATTATTGGTTTCATCAGCGTTACAGACGAGATGTTTCTTACATTCTTTGCGTTCCCTGCCCCGGGCAGGGTAATTGTGTCGTCTTCGACAGACAACGTCACGTCCCCGGGGCTGGAATCATCCCTATCCATAATGGTGGTCTCGGGATCAATTGATACATCCATTTTTTCTTCTTCAGCGGTTATCTCGTTGGTCGCCGCACTCGGAACCCACAATAAGTCGCGACGATTGCCCTGCTTCCCACCGATGGCGCGCAATCTCTCCATACCATCTGGAGTGCTTTGTAAAATACGCGAAGCAAACTTCAATGTTGGAAGAACTTGCGCTTTGGCATGCTTCGATCGTTGACTGATCTGGCAGACCATTACATTTGTATGGTTCACAGTAAAACTTGATTTTAAAAGGTATGTTAGTTTTGTATCGCGGCATGCCAAAAGACTGTCATTCTTTTCCAAAAGGTCCTTTGTACATCTTAAAAAGCTTGACAGTGTTAATTGGACGTTTTCCGCTGACACGTCGTTGTTTGTAGCTTTAGACGACGATAAGTCAGCAAACTTAACAAATCGAATATATGACGTATTGCATTTCCAATTCTTCTTCTTTGAGTTGGTGTCTTTCGCTGGTGTAGTTCCACCAATAACATTGAATTTAGGTGAAGATTCCGGTTTAGTGTTATGTGAACTTGCCTTGTGATTGCTATTTTGCACGGCTGGGGAAGTAGGGTCAACTCGATACCACTTTTCTAGTTTTACCTTGAAAATGACGTGTTGCTCAGCTTCGCGGTTTGAATAACTACTCTTTTTCTTACCTCGTTTTTTTCGATAAACGACACGCTTCAAAATTTTGATTGCTTGATTAATGTGATCGATATATTTCTCTGACAAATCTGGGAGCACAACGTCACAATTTTCTGCAGTTTCCTCTTGACGCAAGCGTTTGTTGCTTGTGTGAATCAGGTCGTCAACGGTATCGTTTTCTACACCGCATATGGATAAAGACAATTTGTACCTTAAAAGAGGGTTTTTCTTCTTTCTTTTAATTTTCTCCAAAAAATGCGATATCGTGCGTGGGATTATACCCAGTCCAACTTGCAGTTGGTCACCATGGGATTTGCCTAATAATGTATGCTTGCGGCCTGAACCCTTACTGCCCAAGACGAAAATAGAAGCATTTCCGGGACGGTTGAAGGCTTTGTCTACGTACTCTTCCAAATACGAGAACAAATCAATTTGATTTGTGCCAGGCCCAAAAATACTATCAAAGGAAAATTTGTACATTTCGTCCAGACCGAGAGAATATTTAATTTCGCCACCATTTTCATAGTTGTTGCAAATAATTGTGCCATCCTCAACCTCCAAAGCTTGCTCAGTCTGCTCTCCAGACGGCAAGTTATTCAAACTTGTAGGAGGGACCACGCGCACAATGACACGCCAGCAAGGCGTTGAGGGAGTGTATGTTGTCGATAAAGCTGTTGTCATTGGGTTTGCGATAACTTTTCAAGCCCCTTTGAACGCTTCCTCCCACCTTGGACACACTCTTCCGCCAAACTAGCCTCGATGATGTGTCGTGGTGGGTGAGGTGAGAAATGTAAGAGGAGGAACAACTGGGGGAAAGGCGAAGGAGGAGGAGAAGAGAGAGGAGAGGAGAAGAAAAAAACGAAATACCATAACCACCAATATATATTTTTATTATTATTTATTATATTATATTATTTTTATTATTATTATTTTTGATATGATGTAGTATAGTAGAGTGTGTTGTTTTTTATTATATATTATATTATTATTATAAATAGATTTAATTTTATCATGCATATAATAATAATAAATAATTTCAAATAACTGTTACTACTAGGGCAATTCACAATGATGATCAACAACAACAACAATAGAAAAACTTAATAATAATGTGATGTGATGACCACACCAACACCAACAACACTACAAGTCTTGTTGTGTTCAAACAAACCAAACAAAAAATAATAAATTATTATAAAGGAATAAAATAAAAAAAACAACACACAGCATCATAAGCAGAACTATTAATATTTAATTAATTATATATATATATTTATTGTGGTGTTGGTTATCATAATAATAATATAATAATAATACTCTACTACGGTTTTTTATTATATTTATCATTTGTTTCCTCCTTTATATTTATTTACAGACGACTATGATATGGGCGTTGCGAAATGTCCCCTAACGGCTGACAGAGGCAGTCCTATGCTTATAGTGGCGTTTGGATACGACTTTTACCAGCTGTTGATGACCCCTTTGCTGTCGAGAATTTCTTGCAATTTTTTCTTCTTTATTTTGATATTATTAAGCTTCAGATTAGTATGCAAAACAGCAAGGTCAATGGCCTCATATCGAAGAATTTTTTCGTACAGTCGTGTATCCTTCTTAATGAAATTAACTATTTGTAATTCCAAGGAATTATCGGGAGCAACAGGACCATCAACTTCATCAGTGCGCATATCATCTTCTTCTTCAACATCTATAATTTCAGGGGTATCAACAGTTGTGCCGGTGGCATTGTTCTGGCCATTATCTAATGATGCTGGGCTTACATGACTTAAGTTATCTCCGATTGCCTCAATATCATTCTCATCAATGGCATCATGCTGTTTTCGATATTCAATCGCAGAACCAATTAAAGCAATGAAAAAACTACATGCAATAACATTAGCCTCTTTTACATCAACGTCATTTTTTTTGCTCAGCATATTTTCTCTTGCTTTTCTGAGCTCTTCGATTGACTGCTGAAACACAAACTGAATGTCACTGCTCCAGTTAGGAAACGTCTCCTTAACTTCAATAGGTGCATTTTTGATCCACAACAGAGCTAGCGATTTGTCATCTTCATTCATTAATGCGTTTGTTTCTGAACAGTTTGATAATGGCACGTCTAAATTATCGGTGGTATTTGGCAGACTCGGCTGTAAAACTTTTAATGTGCTGTCAAATTCTCCATCTTCGCATTCCTCACAAGATGATGAATGAACACTTTCGTCAACCTCTCTGACAAGTTGAGATAATGCATCCCCAGATTCATCTTTTTCGTTCGTAATCAAAAATTTATTCATTTCAATAACTGACTTCGATTTAGTTTTAATTTTTTCTGGAGAATCTCGTGACATTGCCGCCCCCCACAGTCCATTCACATTACTTTCCGATCCGACCATAGAGCTTTTGTTGCCTTTCCGACTTGCAAATTTTAAGGATATAGAACTTTTCGGTAAACGGACTTTTTTACAATTGATCGAATGGCTACTAACATCGTGGAAAACTAACTTAGTTGCAGTAGAAGGACTAATTTGTTGGCCACTCCCATACTCTTTAAAATCAACATTTTCGTCATTTCCTACATCGGTGGGTTTTGATTCATGTCTTACTTTTGCGCGTGCTCTAGCACGGTCTAAGTTGTAAACTAAAACTTTTCTGTGTTCTTGCATGGATTCAATTTGCGCATCGACGGCTGCCAAACGTCGTTCTAGCCTAGCTAACTCTGCATTACATTGGTCCTTGTCGTTAGATACAATTGAAGTATTATCCTCTAACGATTTTGATAAAGCTATAGCGTGACTCAATGCATCCATTTCCATTGCCTTTTCCAGCGCAGTGCGCTTTCCTACACTTTTGCGTTTTTTTCGCGAGTGTACTTGATCTACCATGACCTTCACAGCATCCTTCTTTACATTCTTCCGTTTCTTTGATTTTTTTTTAGCCTCAAATGCCCCATCTTCACTAGTAGGCGACGTGGTAGACGTCATCCAATTCCATGATTTCCTGGATTGCAACTTGCGAACCTTATTGGATATCAGAGTCTCCATTCTAGATTGATCAATGTTGTTTTGGGTGGCGCAATACTTGATGTGCGCCAGTCTAGCAAGGTTACAATTTTTTGAATCTTTAAGTGAAGTACCACAAATTAAGCATTCATCGGTTTCCAATTTACTTGCCCTTTCAAAGACATCATCACAAGAGTTATCTTCAATAAGTTTTTTGGTAGCCAATCGTTGTTTTTTATCATTCTGTTTCTTTAACTTTTTCTGTTTTTCATTTTTTTTTTCCAATTTGTCTATACAGTTGTTCAAGTGTATTTGGCGCCGCATTTCGGTTAGGTGACTCATATTTTTATTACAAATGCTGCATACATAGATATTTGGTGTCTGGGCGTTGTTCTCTGCTTTCTGGAGCTCTAGGGCTATCTTCAAATCGTTGGTTGTGTCTTGTACCGATGTAGGTAGAGTAATAGAAGTGCCACTTTGGCTGTCGCTTCCCTTCGCTGCGTCTGTACCCTCGTTGCGCTCAATACAAGCATTAATATGTGAGCTACGGCGGCATACATCAAAATTAGTAATGTCCATAGTGCAAATTGGACACTCTATGCGCTCCACTGCCCCAGCGCTGTCTCCCTCCACGCCATTCGCTAGATTTTTCATTTTTGTTTCAGTGGACTCTTGTTCATTATGAGTCTCAGTTTCAGGTATTGAGGCAAGAGTTGATGTTACATCCACTTTTCTGACACTTTTGTTGTCGGTCTTTACTATGCCGTTGTACAATATTTCAGTCAAGCCCATTTTAAATGTGTCGCATGGATTTAGCGTATGTGGTGTATTTGGTGGTATTTTTGTACCGTTTAATTTTGTTCCATTTGTTGATTTCAAATCGATTATCTCTAGTGTTGTTGCTCGAAGCAACCGTATTTGTGCATGTTTTGACGAAACCTCTTTGTCTTTTGAAAGCGATATGCCATTTTTCTTTATACTCTCTTTGCGCCCAATTAGCCACTTCTTTTCGTTTTGAGACTGTTGGCGAGTCACTTGCAATTGAAATAGAGAATTTTTATGCGGCCCGCTTATCACTTCGAAGCTAATATGCATCATTTTTCCATTCCCGATACTGCTTTCTTGGGATAACATCATGCACGGGATTAAACTTTTGCTCTGGCAGGTGCTACACGTCACGAAGTTACCATATCAAGGATGCAGTATCCTTGTCTTCGATAGAGAATGCAACGTGCCCGTGGACCTGGTTTCCAGCGCTGTTGTTCTATGTCCACTGCGATTGAAGTTTTACCTTGCTAGGTTGGCTCTTTCGCAGTGGCTTTGGTTGGTGTGATGTTGGCTTGCTGCTTGTTTGTCTTCACTACTACTCCTCTTCTCGCTCTGATATACTCCCAACAAAGAGAAGAGAAAAAAGAAGACAGCAGTAGTTTCAGTAGTATAGTAATAAATCAAGTATATTATTATAACAGTAATTTATAGTAGAAGAGTTAGAGTATGTGTAGTAGTAAAGTGTACAGTAGTACAGTAGTAGTGTAATAAAATTCAATTTTTCAAAATTTAATATTACTCTACTAACTACTAACTAAATAACAACTCATCTTTTCATAATCATCAATGCTAACTGCTGCTAAACAACAGTGCTGCTGCATGCTATGCTTGCCTGCTGCTGAGATGATGATGAGAAGACCCGGGAAATTGCGAGGTGCATTGTTGAAATCCTTTCGAGGGAAGTCGCCACAGGACGGCATACGTAATAGTGGCGAGACAGATCTGCATTCAGCTCGACCATAAATAGCTATGGCTGGTCTTACACCCGGTAAAGTCTGCCTAGAATCAATTACAAAATTAGAAAAGCATCTCTCAAAATATGAGGAGCCGATGAAAGGCACAACGATGGTCGATGAGGCTTGGCTTCAAGAAGCAACACGACTTTGTGAACTTGCGCTTGATGGCATCAAAACGATGAAGGGCCTTGTTCAAATTAATGACGGAAAGACGGAACATGCCCTGTTTCGTTTAGGTATAGAACTTTTCAATAAAACAAAAAATATGCACTGCGAAACCGGTGTCTTGCAGGTTGTGGCGAAGGTGCGCTTTGTGTGTGCGGAAATATTGCTTTTTAGTGGTCACGATGTTAAGGAAGTAGCAAAAATCTATTTTAGTTCTGGTATGAAATTTATTGCGTGTCATAACAACATTATGGCTTGCACTTGCCTTGAAGAAGCTAAGATTAAGTTTGATGAGTATAAAAGGCACAAAACAGTTGCCTATGCTACTGTTGAGGACGAGGTTCTACGGAGCGAGATACAATATGCACAAGCTCAAGTACTAGTAAAGCTAAATCGACAGTCTGAGGCAATCAAATGTCTCCAATCTTTCTACCAAAATGCAAACTTCAGTATAATACCAGTGACACTGTTGTCAGACATTGGGGAATTTGCTCTTCGGCATGGGCGGATGTGTCTTAAGACTTGCTCTAAAAATACCCGAGTTGATGTTGAATCTGCATCTGAATGGTACAGAATCAGCGATGATATTTACACATCATATTTGACCCTTCATCCAACTACATTTGAATCCCCTCTCATTGATGCATCAATTGAAGCTTCACTTGGGCTGGCATCCTGCTGTATTAAGCTTGAAAATGAACATATCGCTGCGGCGGCTATTGATTCGTACGAAAAGAAGATAAAATCGCGCGTCATGGGTAGAGGAAGTGGTGAGGTAAAGAATGGCGTCAAGTTCAACATTCCAGGGTTGACTATGCTGAAATTCAAACTTGAAGTGAGAAGAAAAAACTCACAAGATTCCCTAGGCATAATATGCGCTTATTACAGGAAGATTTTCGACGCAACAATTTTCGACACATCAAATGAGAAATTAGGTACATATAAAATTTTACCACCAAAGAATGATCAGGAGAAAAACCTTATGATTCACGAGCTCGTGTCATGCCTGTGTCAATACATGAACACAGAAAAGTTTTAGTTTACAACTTAGACCGTGCTAGAGCACGCGCAAAAGTAAGACATGAATCAAAACCCACCGATGTAGGAAATGACGAAAATGTTGATTTTAAAGAGTATGGGAGTGGCCAACAAATTAGTCCTTCTACTGCAACTAAGTTAGTTTTCCACGATGTTAGTAGCCATTCGATCAATTGTAAAAAAGTCCGTTTACCGAAAAGTTCTATATCCTTAAAATTTGCAAGTCGGAAAGGCAACAAAAGCTCTATGGTCGGATCGGAAAGTAATGTGAATGGACTGTGGGGGGCGGCAATGTCACGAGATTCTCCAGAAAAAATTAAAACTAAATCGAAGTCAGTTATTGAAATGAATAAATTTTTGATTACGAACGAAAAAGATGAATCTGGGGATGCATTATCTCAACTTGTCAGAGAGGTTGACGAAAGTGTTCATTCATCATCTTGTGAGGAATGCGAAGATGGAGAATTTGACAGCACATTAAAAGTTTTACAGCCGAGTCTGCCAAATACCACCGATAATTTAGACGTGCCATTATCAAACTGTTCAGAAACAAACGCATTAATGAATGAAGATGACAAATCGCTAGCTCTGTTGTGGATCAAAAATGCACCTATTGAAGTTAAGGAGACGTTTCCTAACTGGAGCAGTGACATTCAGTTTGTGTTTCAGCAGTCAATCGAAGAGCTCAGAAAAGCAAGAGAAAATATGCTGAGCAAAAAAAATGACGTTGATGTAAAAGAGGCTAATGTTATTGCATGTAGTTTTTTCATTGCTTTAATTGGTTCTGCGATTGAATATCGAAAACAGCATGATGCCATTGATGAGAATGATATTGAGGCAATCGGAGATAACTTAAGTCATGTAAGCCCAGCATCATTAGATAATGGCCAGAACAATGCCACCGGCACAACTGTTGATACCCCTGAAATTATAGATGTTGAAGAAGAAGATGATATGCGCACTGATGAAGTTGATGGTCCTGTTGCTCCCGATAATTCCTTGGAATTACAAATAGTTAATTTCATTAAGAAGGATACACGACTGTACGAAAAAATTCTTCGATATGAGGCCATTGACCTTGCTGTTTTGCATACTAATCTGAAGCTTAATAATATCAAAATAAAGAAGAAAAAATTGCAAGAAATTCTCGACAGCAAAGGGGTCATCAACAGCTGGTAAAAGTCGTATCCAAACGCCACTATAAGCATAGGACTGCCTCTGTCAGCCGTTAGGGGACATTTCGCAACGCCCATATCATAGTCGTCTGTAAATAAATATAAAGGAGGAAACAAATGATAAATATAATAAAAAACCGTAGTAGAGTATTATTATTATATTATTATTATGATAACCAACACCACAATAAATATATATATATAATTAATTAAATATTAATAGTTCTGCTTATGATGCTGTGTGTTGTTTTTTTTATTTTATTCCTTTATAATAATTTATTATTTTTTGTTTGGTTTGTTTGAACACAACAAGACTTGTAGTGTTGTTGGTGTTGGTGTGGTCATCACATCACATTATTATTAAGTTTTTCTATTGTTGTTGTTGTTGATCATCATTGTGAATTGCCCTAGTAGTAACAGTTATTTGAAATTATTTATTATTATTATATGCATGATAAAATTAAATCTATTTATAATAATAATATAATATATAATAAAAAACAACACACTCTACTATACTACATCATATCAAAAATAATAATAATAAAAATAATATAATATAATAAATAATAATAAAAATATATATTGGTGGTTATGGTATTTCGTTTTTTTCTTCTCCTCTCCTCTCTCTTCTCCTCCTCCTTCGCCTTTCCCCCAGTTGTTCCTCCTCTTACATTTCTCACCTCACCCACCACGACACATCATCGAGGCTAGTTTGGCGGAAGAGTGTGTCCAAGGTGGGAGGAAGCGTTCAAAGGGGCTTGAAAAGTTATCGCAAACCCAATGACAACAGCTTTATCGACAACATACACTCCCTCAACGCCTTGCTGGCGTGTCATTGTGCGCGTGGTCCCTCCTACAAGTTTGAATAACTTGCCGTCTGGAGAGCAGACTGAGCAAGCTTTGGAGGTTGAGGATGGCACAATTATTTGCAACAACTATGAAAATGGTGGCGAAATTAAATATTCTCTCGGTCTGGACGAAATGTACAAATTTTCCTTTGATAGTATTTTTGGGCCTGGCACAAATCAAATTGATTTGTTCTCGTATTTGGAAGAGTACGTAGACAAAGCCTTCAACCGTCCCGGAAATGCTTCTATTTTCGTCTTGGGCAGTAAGGGTTCAGGCCGCAAGCATACATTATTAGGCAAATCCCATGGTGACCAACTGCAAGTTGGACTGGGTATAATCCCACGCACGATATCGCATTTTTTGGAGAAAATTAAAAGAAAGAAGAAAAACCCTCTTTTAAGGTACAAATTGTCTTTATCCATATGCGGTGTAGAAAACGATACCGTTGACGACCTGATTCACACAAGCAACAAACGCTTGCGTCAAGAGGAAACTGCAGAAAATTGTGACGTTGTGCTCCCAGATTTGTCAGAGAAATATATCGATCACATTAATCAAGCAATCAAAATTTTGAAGCGTGTCGTTTATCGAAAAAAACGAGGTAAGAAAAAGAGTAGTTATTCAAACCGCGAAGCTGAGCAACACGTCATTTTCAAGGTAAAACTAGAAAAGTGGTATCGAGTTGACCCTACTTCCCCAGCCGTGCAAAATAGCAATCACAAGGCAAGTTCACATAACACTAAACCGGAATCTTCACCTAAATTCAATGTTATTGGTGGAACTACACCAGCGAAAGACACCAACTCAAAGAAGAAGAATTGGAAATGCAATACGTCATATATTCGATTTGTTAAGTTTGCTGACTTATCGTCGTCTAAAGCTACAAACAACGACGTGTCAGCGGAAAACGTCCAATTAACACTGTCAAGCTTTTTAAGATGTACAAAGGACCTTTTGGAAAAGAATGACAGTCTTTTGGCATGCCGCGATACAAAACTAACATACCTTTTAAAATCAAGTTTTACTGTGAACCATACAAATGTAATGGTCTGCCAGATCAGTCAACGATCGAAGCATGCCAAAGCGCAAGTTCTTCCAACATTGAAGTTTGCTTCGCGTATTTTACAAAGCACTCCAGATGGTATGGAGAGATTGCGCGCCATCGGTGGGAAGCAGGGCAATCGTCGCGACTTATTGTGGGTTCCGAGTGCGGCGACCAACGAGATAACCGCTGAAGAAGAAAAAATGGATGTATCAATTGATCCCGAGACCACCATTATGGATAGGGATGATTCCAGCCCCGGGGACGTGACGTTGTCTGTCGAAGACGACACAATTACCCTGCCCGGGGCAGGGAACGCAAAGAATGTAAGAAACATCTCGTCTGTAACGCTGATGAAACCAATAATGGAAATGGAAGGTTTAGAGGGTAAGATTAAATTAAATACCCCATTACAGCTGAATAGCATAATAACCCACGAAGGCATAATGGATAATCTTGAAGAATCAATTGGATCGTTAGCAGGTTCTCAACAGGAAGGTAAGATAATGGATAATGCTCAGCAGAAAATCACCACGGAGGAAAATTCGGGATCCATCGATATGGAGAAATCCGGTTCTTTACAGGCAAATCAATTGAAGGAAACTTTGGTTAGCGAAATATCAGAGAGTCGCCAACCCATTTATGGAGAGAACGATGACGAAGGAAGAAAACTAGCGGCAAAAATAGATGCAAAGATAAAAAGTATAAAATTTACATTTCCTAGAGATTCCTTATTAAGTAATGTGACGAACATCGATCCGCAAGCGTCAAGCGAACGTACGCAACCGTCGCCAGATATACATACTCACGCAAGGCGTAATATGGGAGAAAAAGATTCCTTGAGTCAATCACCAGTACAAAAAAAATACAGCAGTAAGTCTTATAATGCTGTCCGCATACCCCAGCATCAGCCACTTATGTCGAATCATCATAAAACCTTGTTGAACCAAACAACAGCACCATTATCAATAGAAACGCATGGTACAAACTTAGATACAGTCACTATGGGGGAGCTTAGATATCTGTACGGCCAATCAAAAGAAGAAATCAGGAGGCTGAACGCTTTGCTTCACAGCAACGCTACCGAATACACCACGCGAGTAGAAACAGTCATGACGAAGTACCGAGAGCTCGATGACACGTCAAGGCGATTATGGGCGGAAAATACGTCATTAAGAAGTCAAGTTCAGCATTTAAATAATAATGCAGTTCAGATGCAACACTTAAGAGCGAGTTTGGAGCACCAGTCAAGCGTAAAAGACGAGCAAATATTGCAATTACAAGCACGTTTAAATGATCAGCACAATACAAGTGGCGATGTTGTCATGTCAAGCCAATCGGCAATTGACAAGAACGAGAAAATTGCCAAAATGGAGTCCCACATAGAACAGCTGACAAATGATTTAAAGTCCAAAATAGATTTAAATGATGAGCTGAAAGTAAAGAACAAAGTGCTAGAAGTTGAAATGGAACATCTTAAAGAGAAATTTGAATCTGCAAAATCCGAAAACGATAAGCTAAGTGAAGAATTCGAGTGCTTAAAGAATACATTAGAAAATGAAAAGAAGCTCTACGTGAACGAAAGAAAGGCAGCCCAAGACAGTATTGCCGCGTACAAGGATATGCAAACAAATTTTGAAGCGGAACATAGTCGAACACTAAATATGGTGACGGCGAAAAACGAGGAGGTAGAGAAACTTCGTAATGCACTAGCAAAAGCACGAGATGGCCTAAGGCTCGCGTCGGAGCGAAGCTTAACATTAGAAACTAGAATGAAAAGCAATGAAATTGGTTCATCACAAATGAGACAGATGATGTCCGATTCGATGAACCATTTACAGGCTTCTCATGCGGCAGAGGTCAGTCGATTACAGTCCAAGGTGAACGATGTATCCAACCTGCTAGCGCTGTCCAGAGAGAAAGCCGCGGCACTAGCAACAGAATTGTTATCAGCACAAGAAAATAGCCGCGATCTTGTCGATAGTGTAGCAAAGTTGCAAAATAAGCTTGATTCAGCTAGTGCTGAATATGCCTTGGATAAAAAAAAGCTGGTTGAAGATATTTCCACTCTGAAAATTACAAATAGTAACACTGTTGCAGAGCTTCATAGAGAAAGGGAAAGTCTATTGCGAAGACTTGCCAAAGCTCATGAAATGAACGAAGAACTTAATACCAAGATTTTAAACATTGATGCAACGCTGAAACAGGAAAAAACTGCCCGGGAACAGAGCGAGTTCGCGTCAAAAACATACCACCAGCAGATTCAAGCGAGAGGACACTTGGTAGAAAATAATTTAAAGGAGAAAGATAACCGGATTATGGAACTTGAGAAACGATTGCTGGAAAAAGAGTCGGAATTGGATCATGTGGAAAGCGATAAACTTACGATGAATGACCAAATTGAACTTTTAAAATCGAAGATGGATGCCGCAATGAAAACAAATAAACGGTTGCTTGATAATGCTACTAATACTATCAATGAGCACATGGAAACGAATATCAAATTGGTCAGGGATAAAGAAACGTTGTCGATCACCATTGAAAACCTTAAACGCAGTCTAAAAAGTTCTGAAAATGAGGCTAAACATTTGAGGAAACGGGTTAAGACAATTAAGGATGGCGAAGATATCATTCGGGATAAAATTGCTGGCGCAATGGCAACAATGAACAAGTTAAATTCGTCTGCAATCATTTCACCAACTATATCTTCTTCTTTTGCCAGAAAAAGCCAAGGAGAAAGCACAATTGTCGCTGAGGAGAGTGATCTGAAAAACATGAAAAATACCTTGACAATTCAGCGACAAATGAAGGAAATTGCTAGATTAAAGGGAGAAATAGACTCTTTAAGTAAATTCTTAAATGTAGAAAAGGAAAAAGCCCGTGATTTATTCGAGGAGAATAACGAACTCATGTTAAAACTTGAAATATCGGAGCACAACGGGCGTAAATTGAAAGTATCTTTTCAAAGATCTCAAAATGCGCTTAAGTTAGCATTAGAAGAGTGCACGAAGCTATTAAAAAATAATAAATAAAAATGTGCGCGCACACACACAAACTTTTGTAATATGAATTAAATAAGTTATAAAGAAATTTTTTAATCTCCTCCACAACAATACAATAAAACAAATACCACCGCACCGGCGATTTGTTATGGATCCCGTTGACCCGTCGAAATCGAAGGCGTCGAGTTTCTGCGTCATGGTGTCTATGTAGTACATCAGTTTACCATCTCCTGTCCAATGTATTTTTATTCATTTTTTTTGACTTTGCGACTCATCCCTCGGCTTTGTCTCCTTTTCTCCGGCTTCTTTTTGTTTTTGCTTTTTCCTCTTCTTCTTTCGTTCTTTCCTTTTCTTCTTTTCGCTCATTAGAAATGCTTCCTGCTGTTTTTTTGTTTCTTCCTCGTGCCGTCCAATATCTTCTCTTTGAATACCAAAAATACGCAATACATTGTCCATATTAAAATGCTCGAGTGCATTCATTAAATGTGGAATGTTTTGAGATGCATTGATACCTTGGCAGCGATTTAGATCTATATACAAGTCTGTAATTACACCATACCAAAATCGTATCACTTTGGCGCTCCTCTTGAATTTTCGTCTAATCGTTTTGGCATTACGCAGGGTGTCCTGTAGACCAGGGGCAAGATAACTTGGAATACCACCATTTCCTCCGCTAATTTCTTTTAAGGCGTCGATATATTTTACTTGTGATGCTAAGCTGAGCTGCGATTTCAGTTTGGGCTCGACCAAAGCTAGAAATCGTATTACGGAGGTTTCATTGACTTTGATAGATATACTTATACGGACGTTGGATTTCATAGCCAGCATGTTGATATTTTCCTTCAGTATAGAAATTGTCGATATAGAGTCTGACGATAATAGCACTTTATCTTCAGTGTATTGAATAACGAGAAGCGATCCCACAAGAGTATTTTCGTAACAATACATCTCATTGTCTGTATCAGCAGACAGGGCGCGTCTGGGAAAAGACGGGAGAATATTACGAAGCCACTCGTGTATCTGATTTAAAGAAGTGTACTTCTTGATCTCAAGTACATTCAAAGGCAATTTATGAATTGGGTATTTGGGCGTCTCTGACCGACAGTGTAAGGACAGTGGAGGAACTTCAACCAAAACACATTGAGCTGTCTGTCCGATCTTCATGATCGAGGACTCGTCTTCCTTTTCATGCGCTGCAATGACATATAAAGCTATATTCCCACCTTGTCCCTCCACAGTCCGAACTTTTAGTTCCATGCGCTTGGCAGTAGTACCCCGTGTTTTAGTTGTATACGTGGTTTCACCTTTAGTAGTAGAGGTTGGTCTCATCTTTTCAAGCATTTGATCATTTCTAAACGTTGCGAGGATCGGCTTCACACCTTGAAGATCCTGTGGATCCTTTGTTATCGACACTATAGTTTCGCTGTCTTCGGTTTCCATGATGTCCACGCCTATGCTACTTTTTAAAATAATTTGCTCTATTGGTGTCGAGCTTTCAATGACCAATTTATAGGCGGCGTCGTCCTCGATAAGGTCAAAAAACACCTTTACCTTAAAGTGCATGTCCATCGACCTTATGGTGGCAAATCCTTCACTACCACCACGTTTTTTCGCAATTCCTTTGCGAAGAGTCTTTGCTTCCTTATCAATTTGCTTGTGTAAACTTTTCAAATCAGCATTGAGCCCGCTTATTGTAGCCTCCTTAGCAAGAGCCCCTTTTGATCGACCATATTTGTCACCCTCCGCCTTTTCTTGCAGTTGTTCGGTTGTAAACGCCAGCACTCTTCCCGAAAATGTATTCATGACGATTTCATTGTTCCCAGGTGTAGACACAACCCCAGTTGCAAGAGTGCAAATGTTATCATGAACAGTCGAAGAAAAATTCATAGCTGGTTGCGTATCAATATCACTTTTGCAGTAGACTTGCAGAGTGCCATCCTCCCTCCCAATAATTAAATCGTTAACTCCATCGTTCGTTATATCAAATAATTTAATGCACGTGATAGCAGCCTGGCGTTTTGTCTTGGGGGAACCGTTACCGTTTTTGTCCTGCTTGTTACCAGATATATTCCACAATTTTTGCACGTCATTGTTAACATCGAAACTCAGCGAGCCTAAATTGCCACGCCGTGTACCAAAAATCACGTCATTGCTAGACAAATATCTTTCTTCGTTTATAACAATTTTATTGTTATCAGAGGTGGCGTTGGGAAATACTTTTGGGATAGCAACTTTTGTAACAGCTTTTCTTACATTGGCTTCGGCCATCAGCTCGCCGTCATCAATTTTTCTTATTGTTCCATCATCACACCCGAGTATACCGGCCCTCTTGCTATCGTATTCTATCGTATATTTCTTTACGTCAAAGTCATTTATTTTATCTTGGCATGCGTAAAAAACCTTCTCGTCAAAGACATTCGAACCCTCGCCTTCGTCATGCATACTAAACGTGTACTCGCCAGACGTCCAATATTGCTGTTTTCGTCCGACATCACCAAGGACTTTTAAATTTTTTATTGTTTCTGTCATGTTTGAGCTGAAGTGTTGAAACATATTTCCTTTACTACGTTTTAGCCCATATACATCCGTCTCTGTAGACACAAAAATTCTATCACCATCTTTACCAGACATAGATAAAGCCGTTATCTCCGTGTTTGTATCAGGACCTGATCTTTTGTCGTTAAGACCGTTCAAGATCTCTCTCTTTTCGCTGTCTACCACACTTTTGAATATTATCTTCTTGTCTCCTCGTTTGACACCAAAAGTCAAAATCTCCCCAGTGTCATCCCCGACGGTAACGTACTGCCGCTTATGCTTTCCATAAGGCAAAATGCCCAGCGTATCTCTATGCGAACAGGAACTTACTTGGACATAATCTTGTCGCATCAACTGCAGCTCCATTGCCAAACTTTTCGGTCGTGTTTCAACTGGCCGGTGCAAGTACGGTATAATTTTGACTGGCGAGTGAGGTAGTTTGCTTCTCCGTCGAGGATGAAACAAACAGCGGCACCCCTATGATGGTGATAAGTGCTAATATTACTATTATAATAATGATAGTATTATTATTCATTTTCATTATGTCAATACAACATTATCTATTTTTATTATAATAAAAATATTATTATACAACAACAACGACAACAACAATGAGAAATTATTAACAACAACAACAATAATAACGACGCAAGTAGTAAAGAGGAATACTACAATGAGAAAGGTCTCTTTTTGTTGTGTTTTGTATATTTTAATTGTAACATCGATCGTCGTGGAAGAGAACAGGAATTTATAAGAATAAATCAGAACGACATAGACAACAACGATAGTGTTTGGGATACTAGTAATTAATACTGTGGCGTGGAACGAGAAAAGGCTGTCTGTCTGTCTGCATCTGAATTTCAAAACCACCACCACAACAAACAGGTTTTCTTTTCTGCTAACCCTCATTCTATCCCGATAAATCGTTGGACATACATAGGAATGTTCCACACTTATTAGACTAATACTGTAAGTCCGAGAACGTTTGCTTCTTCGCTGTTGTCTCCATGGTGAGTGATGGTATTTCTTGTTGCTGCAAAAATAAAATAATAATAAATATAATAATAATAGCATAACAATAAAAATATAATAAGCATCACCTCTCTTTCTCTGCTATGTGACATACTACTACAGTAATCGTCGACGACCATTTTTTTTATAACGGGCGCTCAATCAACATTGTCCGGGTGAACGGCCAACGTTTACTCCATGCGTGGATTTGTTGGCAGTTACATCCCCGTCGATATGTCTGCGTTTGCATTCACCTCCCAGTACCGTGGGATATCGCAGACGGCCCAGCAAAGACAGGACCCACTCCTTGGCTACTTGAAGCGGGTACCAACGTCGGAAGATGGGGTGTTGAATGAGCCCCTGGACCCCGGAGTCGTTAACTTCAACGCATCAAAAATATCAGAGTATGATCCCTACGCGGTGAATAGGAAATATGACCGTACCCTGAGGCCAAAGAACCAACAACCATTCTCTATTCGTACTCATATGGATGAAATGGAAAACCAGGCTCATACAGATATCTCGTACCAAGGCTTAATCGTCGACAATAGAAAAACACTCTTTGTCAGCAAGACGAAAGACGCACCCAACTCCTCTAACACGGCACTACCCGTGAAAGCAACACCGGTTCCGCCTCCATCACCTGGTTCCTATGCGGACCGCACAGGCTTTGGTCCATTGAAGTACAATATTGTAAAATATTCGAGTCAAGCGTGTAACAAAGAAGCAAAGCATTTGAAAGTCTTTGATAAGAAGAATTTTTGGCAAGCGACAGGTGTTTCCACAGAGCACGTGACATTCAAGTTTAGCAAGGGCTCGTGCTTACTGTCCACCGTAGATGTTTACAACAAAGACTGCGATGGTATGAATATATTTGTAGGGGAAGAAAAATCAACAAAAAAACTCCGTTTGGCGAAAAGTGTAAAATTTTTGTCCAAAGGACGAGTAAACTGCATTCGCGTCGGGCACGTTCCCTGCCGTTACGTAAAACTTGAATTTGTAAAAAATAAATTGCGACCCGGTCCAACAATCTATGCCATTCGATTTGTTGGTATGTTATCTGAGACGGTTGAACAAGAATTGCCCTCACTCAGCAATTTGCTTGTGCGCAATACGGAAGATCTGTTGTACCACGAGTAAAGGTCGAAGCGCCAATCCGTATGGCATGTCTCCCTTCGGTCTTCTGTCCTTCGTCGAGCAGCAGTGTGTAGTAATGAGATGTTTTTACATTTTGTTGTGTAATAATAAGTAGTTTATTATTATCACGGTGGTAGTAGTAATAGTATCATTATTCATTATGTTACACTACTACCATTACTAGTACAATAACATACTACAATACTTGTCCTATATCATGTGTAGTTCTCCTGTGCCTTTTCCTCCTTTCATTCTTCTTCGCCACTCACGATCTCACTCACGACAATGTGTCCATCTTCCTCGCTACACTTGCCAATCGCCACCGGTAATATTGGGTTGCGTTTACTCCTGTGATTTACTTAATCGCATCGGATCACGAGCCATGTCAGAGGGAGCCAATGTTAACAAGGAATCAAACTCGTTTGTGTGGGGCGTGTTTGCGGGGGTAGCTCTCACCTCGTCGGCATATTTTATGTACGGCGTGGCACTGGGGGGAGCTTTCACCTCGTCGGCTTATTACCTGTACACAAAATACAGGTCATCCAAAAGCAAAGACTTGGGCACTGCCGAAACTGCGAGGTTAGGGCCACCACCGGCTGATATTCGGTACTCCTTGAACCTTGTTGGCCAAATTGACACTCTTTACAACAAGCCAAAGCAAGGACCAAAGCCTTTCAGATTTAACAAGCAAGTGGTGGAAGTTTTCGATGATATGGTTAGTCGTTCGGTCCCGCTTTACTCGGAGACGATAGATTTTTTACTATACATGGTGGCCAAATACTACAAATCCAATACCAATATATATGACCTAGGGTGCAGCACAGGCACCACATTTGACTACATCCTCCAAGCAATTCCTGCAACGGAGCAAATTTTAAACTTAATTGGTATTGATGAATCTGAGGCCATGATCAATGAGTGCCGAAAGAAGCTGGAGTATGGCAAAATCGATCACAATATACAAATTATAAAGGGGGACATTTGCCGCGTCCCGATGGAGAATGCTTCCATTTGCATATTGAACTACACATTGCAGTTTGTAAAATACGAAGACAGAGATGCACTGTTGCACAAAATATATGACAACTTGAACGACGATGGCATTCTATTCATCAGCGAAAAAGTTCGCAGCCCAGATAAAGACATCCAGAAGACTTGCGTTTACGTCTATGAGGACTTTAAATATCGGAGGGGCTACACAAAGGAGTATATTGCTAACAAAAAGGATGCGCTTGAAAACGTTTTGATCCCATACACAGAACAACAAATCATCGATTCTTTATATTCTGCTGGTTTTGATTATGTACAGACATGTGTCAAATGGAATTGTTTCCTATCGATTATTGCACAGAAGAGAGGAAAGCTAAAAAGCCGAAGTCCGGCGTACACCCCGAATTTAGACTCATTTTTTGATTCCGAGGCTAGATATGTGCAGACGTTATCACATGGGGCGTATGTAAACTACGAAAAAATAATCAACGAGAGACGCCAAGTGTACTACCAAAAAGGGAGACTGAATCCTGAAACACTTCAGGGTTTTGACGAAATTGCAGGGAAGATTAGAAGAATACCGCGAGGAGATCAGGAACATCTAGTGGTAAACCAAAGCGTCATTGAAATCGGCCGTGCTGACGGTTTAAATGCCGAAAGCAAGGACCAGGTAGAAGAAGTCCTGAATGCACTTAAGCCATGGCGTAAAGGCCCTTGGAATATTTTTGGGACTCACATTAATTCTGAATGGCAAAGTGATATGAAATGGGAACGCATAAAAAAACACATGCCCAAGTTAAAAGGCAAAGTCGTGTGTGATGTTGGCTGTGGAAATGGGTATTTTTTGTATCGAATGCTACACGAAAACCCTGAATTTCTTGTCGGCTTGGATCCAAATCTGCATGCATGGCTGGAGTACCAAGTATTCCAGCACTTTACAGGAATTAAGAATATGAAATTGGAACTTCTACGGGGTGAGCACATGAACTTGTTTCCACATACATTTGATGTTGTGTTTTGTTTGGGTGTTCTCTACCATACACCAGATCCAGTTGGTATGCTTCGCAAAATCAATGCTAGTTTAAAGCCAAAAGGGGAAATTGTTGTTGATTGTCAAGGGATCGAGGGCGATGAAGATATGGCTTTGTTCCCAAAAAAAAAATATGCAAATATGAAAGGTGTCTACTTCCTCCCAACTGCAACGACGCTGCAGCATTGGCTGAAACGAAGCGGGTTCATAAATATTAAGGTTTTCTTCGATGAACCTCTTTCAGTCAATGAACAGAGAAGGACTGAGTGGGCAGATGTCCGCAGCTTACAAGAAGCGCTGAGCGAAGACCGGATGACAACGATCGAAGGCTATCCAAGACCTTTAAGATTTTATCTGAAAGCCAGAAAAGGCGGTAGTGTTTGAAATAATTAGAACTTTAGGAGGTGCGGTTTCATGAGAGCGTATCATAAAATTAAAAATGGAAGTCATCGTCTTGGTAATTTGTACCACGCGAATTCATATTTCATTATTAACAAATAGTTTACGATCGCTTTAGTCAATACTTTATGGAAGCGCCAGTCCTCAAAGTTATCCGTTTATCTTTACTCTGTTTTCTCATACCGCATCAATGTATTTACAAAATCATCTATTGTCGGTTGTTTACTTTTAGTAATTTGTTTGGTTGCTTTCCTCTTTTCGGGCGCTGGAGCATTTATCGAATTGCTTGGCTTTTTTGGAACCTTTCCGTTGGGTATATTTTCGTCGTTTGTGCTGGTGGAGCTAGGCAACTTTCGCTTCTTTGTGGCTGGTTGAACTCTTTTCTCATCCCTGTGGTTGTCGCTGCTACTTTTTTTACGGCTCTCAAGGACCTTTTGTTTCCACTCTTGATATTTTCGTTCCTTTTCGATATCACTACTTTGGTTTATATTTGACATTCTGCAATTATCCATTAATTCGCGGTGATCCGTAGCTTCAATCAGATCACTCTTTTTGCCAACACCAAGTGTGTCGAAACAGTGAAGCAACATAACGTTGCAGGTGCTTTTGAACTCGTGCGCATCGACGGCAGTCAGTTTCAAAAGCTTGTACTTGTCCATGCTTCTTTTACGCTTTTGTGCACACAGGAAAAATGCAGCAGCTTTATATGCAGGGCTCGTAAATTTAGCATGGGCTTTTCGTTCATCAGCTAACGAGTTAATAAACCTCTCTTTGAATGTTTCGAGCGTTGCTTCGACAAAAGGCACCATGCTCGACATGCTGAACTGGATTGCAAGGCTTCTAACTGAGTGGGTGGCCTTTGCGCGGATGCTGAGCAGAGTTTGAAACTGGCCTAGTAAACTATTGTACATCGTTTTGTTGACACCGCTAAGCTTGATGAGCCTATTTATGTCACGCGGAGTCTCGCCGCATACCCTGCATGCGCAGTCGACGCATAGAGCGCCCCTTGCGAATTCTGCACGGCCGAGAATGGGGCGTCGGATCTTGCTGATGCGGTAGAGTTCGTTCGCTTTCTCAACAACACGAAGGGACTGGATTCCTATTTTTCTGCAGATAATCTTGACGTTTGCCATGTTGTTCCGTTATGAGCGTAAAGAATCGGTGCAGATGATCTTTCGTCGAGGAAACGTTTCGTCAACGCCAGAAATCAATGTGTTGTCATCGTTCGTTAGTGTGCAACAAAAGAAGCTGAACAAACACTCTCAACCAAAAACAAACACAACAAAAAGGGAGAAGAAGAGGAAGAAGAAAATAATATAATAATAAAACAACAGCACACCATTAATTAATTTCAACAAAAATTATTATAATTATTATGTTAAATAAAGAGAAGGAGGATGATAAAAGGAAAGAAGAAAAAAAAATAATTATAATATACATTATAGTTATAGTGGGGTAATAATAAAGTACAATAAAATAATTTATAATAATAATAATAAATACAAAACTAATAACAACATAAAAATGTGATGATGAAGAACAAGAATTTCAACAATGATATTGTATTGTGTTAGTACAATTCATTCTCTATTTATTTCATCCAATTCATTCATCATCATCGTTGAATTTAAATTTATTGAGATAATAACAACAACAACAATTCCCTTTATAAAACAACAACAATAATAAATAGTAAAATGATTTGAGGATGGAAATAAAAAAAGTAATTATAAATAATAATAATGTAGAAGAAGAAGAAGATCAATAGTAGTGCTACATATCAAAGTAGAGAACACCATTATAGACCATTATTTGTGGAAGATGAAGTATATATATAATCAATCACTATGGACATATTTCATCCTCTTCCATCAGGAGATAATATTATAATATACGACACACCATCATTATAATTGATAATAATATACTGTGTATACTAGAGAGTAGTAATTGTTGTGGTGGGAGGGAAAGGAAAGGAGGACGACTATTGAAAGACATTATTATTTCATATTATGACAAATTCAATCAATCAATGGGTGTTTTACCACGAAGAAATTTTTGCCTTGTCTTCAGTCAATTTTTTTTTTTCTATTGTTCCCCCGTAAATTTCGACTATTTCCTTAAGCGTTTTTCGGTAAGGAGCAAAAACAGGCTAAAATTTTGGGGACCTAAGCGGATTTGCATAAATTCTGGGAATCTCATTTTTTTTATCATCATCTTGGCTTGCTAGTATAAGCAGCATACCTAGCAAAATAAATTTATGGCTACTTGCATTTAAAGACCAATGCTGTACCGTTGTGGAATAAATTTATTTAATTAAGCACAGCATTGGATTTCATGTTTCACAAAAAAAATGTACCAAACCGATTTCGCTCTTAGAATATGGACTTTTCCTATGAATCCGACTTGNCGATTCTTGGAATGATGAAAACCAATGCTGTACCGTTNTTNAATAAATTTATTTAACTAAGCACAGTATTGAATTTTACAATTTTTAATTTAAAAATATTTCCAAATTCCATACTGTAGCGTTGTTGAATAAATTTATTTATTTTTTATTTAACTGGGCACAGCATTGGATTTTACGTTTTTTAATTAAAAAAGTATTTCCAAATTCAATACTGTACCGTTGTTGAATAAATTTATTTAATTAAGCACAGCATTGGATTTTACATTTTTTAATCAAAAAAGTATTTCCAAATTCCATTCTGTACCGTTGTGGAATAAATTTATTTAATTAAGCACAGCATTGGATTTCATGTTTCACAAAAAAAATGTACCAAACCGATTTCGCTCTTAGAATATGGACTTTTCCTATGAATCCGACTTGNCGATTCTTGGAATGATGAAAACCAATGCTGTACCGTTNTTNAATAAATTTATTTAACTAAGCACAGTATTGAATTTTACAATTTTTAATTTAAAAATATTTCCAAATTCAATACTGTAGCCTTGTTGAATAAATTTATTTAATTAAGCACAGCATTGGATTTCATGTTTCAGAGTAATAAAATACACAAAAAAAAATCCAAAACCAATGCTGTGCTTAATTAAATAAATTTATTTATTTAAGCACAGCATTGGAGTTTTTCTTGTCGAACTAAAAAAAAAGCCGTAACCCATAGTGTACCATTATTGGATTAATTAATCGAATAATGGCACAGTATTGGATTTCATTTTCTAGAACTCAACAATATGGCACAGAATAGAATTTAACTTTATTAAATATCTTACATTTTAGTTGTACTTACTACTTACTTTCAGGGTAGCTCTGTGTCCAATAATAGACATAGTAATAGGAGAATCCTATATTCTACAAAGTATAATTTTCATACGACATGTGACCGTACAGAATTGAGGCTATACACGATGTCATGCAACTTCTCAAACTTAAGTTTGACACAAAAATTACAATAACTTCACTTCTAGTGGGAGTTACACGGCGCCGAATGGCTTGAATTCCTTGTAATGATGCTCATAAAGACCGTCGATGCCGGTATCTGAATGATGGGCGACTTCTAGGACGTAAACACATGTACTCAATACGACATGTGACCGTACAGAATTGAGGCTATACACGATGTCATGCAACTTCTCAAACTTAAGTTTGACACAAAAATTACAATAACTTCACTTCTAGTGGGAGTTACACGGCGCCGAATGGCTTGAATTCCTTGTAATGATGCTCATAAAGACCGTCGATGCCGGTATCTGAATGATGGGCGACTTCTAGGACGTAAACACATGTACCCAACACCACATCCATCACCTGGAATCCGCCAAAAGTTATGCTTCATTCGCACGAGCACAAAATTAAGTCTAGGAAATATAATAGGTGAAACCACGAAGTCTAGTAAATACATTATGTAAAACCACTAATTTTAACTGATCGTGGTAAAGCAAATGTGGCGCATATAGTACGCAAAATGTAGCATAATTGTTTATTACTTTCCTATCAATAACACAAGGACATGAGCCATCTCCATTCAAATTGTATAACTACGTAGCATTACATAACATACTTTATACCCCGTTTTGCTGGTTTCCTATCCCTGAACTGGTTTCTGGAAAAGTGCTTTTGAAAACCAAAGTACAAAATACCATACTTGTGTGCGGAATGGATTCCTATGAATATCACATCTGCTCGGCCACTTACAGTTAATTTTTAAAACGACGTAGCATTACATTAGGGATAAAATCCCGTTTTGTCAGATTTGAATAAAAGTGCTGGTATTAGCTCAAATTTCTTCAAAAAAAGTGATATTTAGCGATTATAAGGAAATGGACGAAAAATCACTTCTTCGTGGTAAAACACCCAATCGTTATTTTTTGATACAACAAAATGAATAATTATTTTTATCTGATTTTATTCATTATTGTATGTAGTAAAGAGGAAGAAAAAAACAGTTACCTCTCAATTGCATTGTGTATCGTTTTAAAGCGTGAACTGTCGTTGCAACGACGAGGCAGTCTTGTTCATACTTCTCGTACTCTAGACAAGACTTGCTGACCTATATAATTCGATGTTCAATGGTGTGAGTCTCCTATCTTGTCCTCATCGGCTATCCGATTTGAATCTACCACATGTAGTACGTGAAAGCGTAGACTATAAGAGCAAATGACCCTAGCATTTCGAGATTTAAAAATTGGTTTGGCCCCGCCCATAGTGGTCCCTTCTATACCATCGATACATTTGGTCGTTCCACATTTTCACTCTCGATTTTAGTGTATTATTATTGTATAGTAATAATATAATGTATTATAATGCGTGTGATACATTATACAAGTGCTATACTACTGACTATAATAATAAGAATAATATGATATGAATATAATGTATTGTTGTTAGTGAAGTGAATAAGTGATAGAAGAGATGATAGAGTAATGATATCAGATAAAATATAATAATACACAATAATATAAATAAATAATCGATCGATGCTATTACATATTATTTTACAATCAATGTAAATGATGTTGTTTGTTGTTTTTCTTAGTCAATTGAAATTTGTAATAGTAAATAATTATATAGTAACAATAACTATTATTTCAATAATAAAAAATATTTTATTGATGATGATTGAATTCATCACTTTACTCTATTATTATTATTTCATACAAATTTTGTTATCATTATTATTACATGTAATAACATACTGAATAAATATAATAATAATTGAAATATAATATATATGTAGAGTATTATATCATCACTAAATAATATACAATAATAATACTAAGTACAACATACTTTATTATATATATTATTTATTATTTTATATTATATGATACTACACACAAACAAAAAATTGAAATATTACGACCGAACCAACCACGTCTCCGCTGCTCTTCTGGCTGGAGCGATGCAGCCATTACAGCGTCTTTGGTTTCGACTAGAATCGGTGGCAAAGGAGGAGCAAGATGACCGACCGAGCTGTGGTCCCAAGAAAACCACCAAATCCCATCATTAAAGGGAGAGCGCCTGCTGTCAAGGCCCACCCACCGATCATATACACCAAAGGTTCTGGTAGGAATAGAATCCCAGTGTTTGCCAAAGTCGACCTTACAGCACCGAAACCTCCTTCGGTAGAAGCACGCCCCCCTTTTCCACCGCATGGGGATGAGCAACAGCCTACAACCCCGTCAAAGAAACCTCATAATGTTTCTCCACAAGCTGTCGTTGCGGATCATAGTGCCCTTAGAGATACACCCCCAGAGTCGCCGATCAACCCAAAAGTTGTCGGTTTGATGATAGAGCAACGAAGGAGAGACTATGCCGAAAGGCTTAGGGCGAGAAACAAACGGATATACCTGAAACCTCAACATGAAATTACCCAATTTGGCCACAAGTCAAACCAACCCAAACAGAGAGCGGCCGAACGCCCAAAAGTTCCCGCACAAAATACTGAGCAGGCTGAAAACAAGTGGGGTGTTCGGCCCGAAGAAAAAGCTGCTATCTTGTCGAACAACGCGACGAAACGAAGCAAAATGGCCATGCAAAAGCTAAAAGAAAAACGGTTGAACGATATTAGAGAGCAAGAAAAACTTGTTGCCAGGCGTATGCGAGTGAATCAAATGGGGCGTTTGATACGGCAACAAAATAGGATCCGTATGCAGGAGGAGAAGGCAAATCTTGCTGATGAAGACGACTCTGACTATGACATAAAGGGTACAGAACCATTTGGAGAACTCCAACACTCCAGCGCTGTACACGTTGTTAGAAACGATATGACGGGAGAACACGTAACGATCAAAAGCACAGTGACTGGCGTCGACGGTATGAGAAATGGTGGGACAGTTCACCGCCCTCCACAGACGCAAAGTAAGAAAATAGAAGCGGCAAGTACTCCATTGCAAGCTCGACCAAGGAAACCACGGGTGCCTCGGCTGAGCGGGAGAAGGAGCAGTCAGAAGCAAACTACGAAAAATGGCAATGATGATGCCACAACAGGTGCAAATCGAAAACGAAAGCCTCCTGTGCCAAGGCTAAGCGGCAAGAGCAAAGGGATTACTAGAAACAATGTTTTAAATAAACACAGTGACAACCATGTAAATAAAAGACACGGTGTTGACAAGAGAGGAAGTTCCAACAACAAAGGGGAAGGTGACGCTCAGACAGTCAAAAGTAGGGGAACCGATGGACTGGAAGCAAACCATACAAAGGAGAATGAGAAGAGCCAAATACAACAGTTTATCAAAGAAAAGCGAAAGCGAAGGCGGCAGGAACGAAAGGCTGAAACTTTGAAGGAAGCAAAAGAAGATTTGCTACGAAGGAAGCGTCTTAGACAATTAGATGAAAAATTTAGGAAGCGCCGTGAAATGGTTAAACGTCGGCTTGCAGAAGAAGCTCGGGAGAAGAGCAAACGCAAGAAAGCGAGGAGAAGGATGATGAAAAGGCTTAGAAAAGGCAAACGACAAATGAAGAAGGTTGCCATTGATGATTTGCCAAGTCGCGCCAATCTGATCGGCAGCGATATATATAGCACATCAGACTATATCAACGACAATGCAGTAGACCAATTCGAATGGCAAACCGTAGAAACAAAGAGCGAAGAATATTTTAATGAAAAAGATGACATCGCTTACGAGAGCCAGTTGAGTCCTAGCCCCGTCAACATCCTGAACGAAATATCTCAATCTAGCAGTAGACCAGCAGGCAGCCTAACACAGGCGTATATCCAAAGTAGTACACACGAAGAGGACGACGCAGACTTTTTGAATCGAGAAGCATTGTTGAACGGCGTCGGCATAGCTTCAGACAATCATACCGTACCCATTCCGAAAGTAACGTCAGACGCCAGCGAGGACATCAATCCTGGTGACTTAAATATGAATTTGGATTACAGAAAAATGGTTGAGCAATCTGCCATTGGGGATTTTGAAAGTGGGACTGCAGAGGATCAGCAGCAAAACGATGACGAGAGCGCCGACCCGAAGGAGCGAGAAATCATAATGAACCGGATGAACGCCTTAAAGCGTGCGACAGAACAACTGTCCGCTCGTATATCGATACTGTCTTCGCAACAGCTTGGGGGCAACCAAGTCAGCGAAAACAGTGCTGAAACCAACATACTGAAGCAAATGGCTGTACCTGCCGATTTGAAGCACGAGGAAGAAATCAATGCTGCAAATATGCGTGCAGCTCGGGACACTGCGGAAAATGCGAGACGTGTAGAAAACGAGACTGCTCGTCATATACATCGAATGGTCAAAGAAGTTGCAAACAGTGATTTACCCACATACGATGTCGATATGAAGGATAATGAAGCTTCTGCTGATGTAAACGATGACATGCAAGCGCCAAACCTTCCGCAGAAAACTATGGATAACGTGCCAGAACAAGATGATAATGATGGGGAAAGTGATTACGAAGAGGAGGTATTTGATTCTGATTCACCAGGAAATTCGGAAGAATCAATCGATGTAACTCCTGGCATTGACTCGCTGTCGAATTCAGTAAAACTCGGCAATGATAACCAATTAGAGCAAGCAGGTAATAGTGAACCATCGGAATCTGTTGCTTCCGTGACAGCGAATGTTCCAAATCTCGTGAAGAACCTTGAGCAGCAAGACTCGCAATTTGGCAATGTTATGAAGGACGCGCACAAACTATTTCAAAAGCACTCCGAGATGGTTGAAAATTCGTATAAACAAAAAGAGACGCATACCAGTTCTATTGCGCCAATTGAGGAAAACGTAGTGCCGACCAGTCCAACAGTCGATCTTAAACTCGCTGCGGAAGCAGCTGCTGCCGTTGCGGCTGCTACAAGAGCCTCTCGGGAAGCCCTCGATAGAGCAAGGCAGTTAGAAGCAGACTCTAAAATCGGCGTAATGTCCATTCAAATCAGCCGCAAAAGCGACGCTATTTCCACAGCGCCACCAAATATTGCATCCATCGAAAATGACTACAAGATGTCAAAGAGAGCATACGATATTGTTGATTCATACAGCATCTTGGACATTTATGCTGAAGATGCTGTCCAGCACGAGCATTACCAACAAGCCATAGAGATTAGAAATAAAAAACTCCAGATACAGAAAGAGAATGAAAAAGATGAGAGCGAATCCAATAAGACGAGCACAGTAGCGATTCAAACTGGTACATATTGGGATACATTACTAATGAAACCCACCATTGAAAAGGGGGGTAATGATGCAACAAACGAAGCCATTGAAGTAGACCCACAAGATGAAGAGCAGATGCAAAAAGTATTACCCTCACCAAAACTTGTTGACGTTGACGAGAAGCAGCAAGGTGAATTCGAAGATACAACTGCCCAAGCCCCCAGAGGTAGAGCAGAGCCTTATTCGCCTCCACGGACAAGGGCTATCGAAACGGAAAATGTAAAACGATTGTCTCCGGGCTCTTTATCTCGAAAACTTTTGGCCGAGGTGGATTTGCTGCAAGAACTGACGGAGTCAGAGAAGCAGCTTGATGCTATTGTACATGCTAAAGAACTAGAAATGGCTCAAAAAGAAACAATTACCTTAGCAAACCAGTGGAGCGCGCAACAGGAACAAGCTGCCACATTAGCTGAAATGGTAGCAGCGGAACAAGCGCATGCTGCGGAAATGCAGCTTCAAGCAAGCCAAATTACTTTGACTTTGCAATCAGCTCATGAAGAGCAACTGCTATCAATGAATGCTCATTTGGAGATGATTCGTAAGGAGAACGAGGCCGCTAAGATCAGGGAAACTGGCGCCCAAACGACTGAAGTAGTTACGCTGAATCAAGGCACTGATCCAGATAAGCAAATTAAACATAACCAGAGTATTGCGCTTAGCACAGGGGGGCTGATCTTCGATGGCACTGCTACCAATAGAACCATTAACGATTTGATAGAAAATACACAAGAGTACTCCGCCGACTTTGAGACTGGGGAGGAGAGTGCATTACAAAACTCTCAGAGAATATTACGTGCTTCTGCCAGGGGGTTGCAAGATAGCGAAATCCCGGATGAAATTGAAGACAACATTTCGACGCAAAACGATACAATAAAGGATAACAATATTGCTGAAGAAATCGACGAAAGTTTGAGCGCTCAACAACATCAAAACCGAACGCAGGTAGAAAGTATTGTAGAAGAAGAATTTAGCATTCAAGAAGCATCCGTGCAAAGTGTTGCTGAGGAATATGCGGAAGATTTTGAATCAGTAAAGTCTGAGGAAATCTTGTTAGAAGGCAGCATTAAAGAGGATCTAGGAACAAGCGTCAAATCCACCAGCAGTTACAGAAGTGCTTCCATGGGAAGTGATTTAGAAAAAAGTACCAAACGACTAATTAAGAAGATACAAAAGGATATGGAGGCCCGACAAAGGCATGAAAATCAATTATTGGATGTTCGCGAAGCAGCCATCAAGGAGCGCACTGCAGAAAAAATGAAACTGCTTCAAAATCAGCAGCATATCAAGTACAAAGATTTGTCTATTGAAGAGTTGGCAAATGAGAGAGATAGAATATCGTTCACGTTCAAGAAAAATATAGCTGAGGTGCAACGTCAAAGGGCGGCATTGCAAGTACGGCATTACCGAGAAATATTAAAATTGCGATCGCGCCAAAAGGTACTTGACAAACTTTCTTCAACAGAAAACGAAGATTACTCTAGTGATGTGGAATCCGAAATGCCAACTACAGATGACGACAGAAGTCGTAGGTCAAAGTCCCCGATAATTTTAAACGATGAGCCAGAAACAGCAATAGTTGAAGAAGTTGGCATTGCAGAAGGAAGCAAGGGAAAGTCGAGATCTGGGTCTTTTGTTCTTGAAGTGCACGAGCTTGACCAAGTCGAAGATGAAGTAGGGCTTGCCGCCGATGAATTTGAATTAAATGTTCAAGAGGAGAGTGTGCAAGAAGAAATGAAGTTCAGTGACAATGAATCCTCGCATGGACTAAAGCGAAGCCTATCAAGGGCGTCGGAAACATCAGCAGCTTATGATGACGACTTCGAAGACGACTTTGAAGATGATGGGATTGTGGAAGATTCAATACGTATGCAAGCGATCTCACAAGAATTGCGATCGTTACAGCAAAATGCCCCGCCTTCAAATTTGGAAGAAAGTTCCGACCTACGGGAACGAGAAGCCGAGTTAGAAAAAAGGCGCGATAAGGCTGATAAATTACTTAAAGAGAAACAAAAAATTGTGGACCGGGCGCGGAGACGCGAAGCCCTGGAAGCAGAAGAAAAAAGGGTAAATGATCTTTTAGAGCGAGCATTAAACTACGACGTCGAAGAGGAAATCCGTAAGCTAAAGCAGAAAACTGAAGAGATCCAGCCTATTCGTCGGTCTCAGAAACTATCACCGGTTCAGCAGCAACTCTTGGAAAACCAAAAATCACAACAAAAGCAACGGGAGCTACAGAAAGGTGAAATAATTGAGACTGTATCGCTTATTGTTTCTGAAGATGAGGATGTGGTAGACGAAATAATTACAGTCCATGAAACTAGTACCTCTAGGATAGAAGATTCGTATGGCGATGATACATTTGAAGATTCAAACCAAAGCATAGCAAAGATATCGTCGCTTGCACCCGGAAAGGCTGATAATAATCAGTCCTCCCCAAAGGATCCTGCCGAACAGGAGCATTCACCAATGAAAAGCAAACCGAATGTAGTTGATGTAGACAAATCTTCAGTCTCAATCGAAAGTGATATCGTTATAGAGGATGATGAAAGTATCAAAGACGATGTCGACATAAGTGAAAGTTGGAAAAACTCGATGACTTCTTTTGACCAAAATGATGGCTATGATAGTAATGCCAGCAGCAGTTTTATGGGCAGCGCCGTCAAAGCGTCACTGTCACAATCTACGAACATGGAGTTATCTCCAAAGCGTGACATGGCATCAGATACTCCGGAAAATGAAGAACATGACACGCAGGAGGCTAAGGAAGATGGCGATAGCCCTTCAAACCTAGATTCGTTTGACATGGTTGACGAAGCTCAAACGCCAAGAAAACTCCCATCAACTAAGAAAGCTCCCATAACGAAAGTCCAACACTCATCAGAGGATTCGATGCTTGACTCATTTGATATGATACAAGATGCTAATTCTCCGCGGCGAATTGTGTCTCCTAAGAAGTCCCCTAAGAAGTCTCCTAAGAAATCTCCTAAGAAATCTCCTAAGAAATCCCCTAAGAAACTCCCTGAAACCAATCCAAAGCAAACAACGAAGTCGCCGTCGTCGAAGGACACACCTACGAGCAAAACAACACGGTCTCCTAAATCATCTGGGAAAAAGAAAAAGAAAAAGTTGTCTCGTAGCGACAAGAAACGTTCGCCAAAAAATGATAAACCAGAAACTTCAAAAGCTGAGAAGACCAGACCTACAGCTCAATCTGTTATACAGAAATTGGGTAAAGAGAAGACCGCTGAAGTGCTTACCGATATGATTTTAAAAGATCTAGCGAAGGATGTGTCGAGCTCCATGTTCAACGTGTCAAACAAAAAACCTAGTATATCAACTGTTGAAGAAACGGGAAATTCGAGCAATCTATCGTCAGATAATAATGACGATGTTTATACGGATGATGGTGGATCTGACTTTGTCGAAGAGAGTTTGGACGTCGAAGACCAAGGCGCTATTGGCTTGGGGGATACGCTGGATGGCGGAGGGGCCATTGTTTTGAATAGCACGAGTGAAGATGTTGTTGAGGATGAAGCAGCATTAGCAGACAATAATGACGATGTTACAATTACGGGAAAAGGAGCCGTTGTACCAGCGACAGATGACATGTACGAATTTGAAGGTGGTAAGTATTTTTTTTACAAAGTATATATATAAAGCTTTACACGCTTGTGACGATCTAACATTGTGATATATTTTCTATAAAACTTCAGATGATTTAGTGGATGACCAGGCAACGTACCCTTATGACTCGAATAATAATGATGCACAGGGCGAAAACAGTGAAGCTGAAGCTGCATTCTTGCAGGAGCAGAAGATTGAAGAAGAAACTCGTATTGCGACTCAGGAGTGGAAGGCGAGATCAAAGATTTACATTGAATTTCTATTAAAACACGTCGGGCTTCATGAATCTAGTGGTAACGTAGAAGAACGACTAAAACATCTAATTGACCAACGTAAGGTAAAGGAAGGCGATGAATTCTACGATAAATTTGATGATGATGCCCTTGCTAGTAATGTTTATATTGATATCGAACGTGACTCTGAGAATGAAGACCATGTTGGGATTTACAATAAACTGCTATTTGACGCAGTCAATGAAGCTCTTGAAAAGTTTCTGGATGCACGCGATAAATCGAAAGACGTACCATGGATACCTCGTAACAATGGTCTTGGTTTACGATCTAATTTCGAGAGCTTAGCTTTTTCACTAAAGAAAACCATTGAAGATTTGATATTCAAATTTGACGATTTCGACGCAAACCCACGAGCTGCGCGTCGGTTTGCCGATTTGGATGGAGACACACGAATCCCATTAAATACGCCATTAACCGCAGAGGAACGTTTAGAAACGGTACTAACAGCAGCTGCCATAGAAATTGACCAATCTTGGAACGATGACTACAAAGCTGTAGAAGCTGGGGTGAAACTGCAAATTGCTGATATGATTTTGGAAGAGCTGTTGTACGACACTACATACCATGTCCACCTTGTTATGGGTGATGATTGAGGTCACTTGATCGATGGTCATAAAAAATAAAACACGCACAATGTATTTTTTCTTTTTTGTTTGAACAATGTACTCTTCTATTTATATGCGCCGAGAGCAAATAATCCTCTACACATCGTATTTGGGTTCAGAAAGTAATATTTTTTAATTTATAAAAAGTACTACACAGCACTACACACGACACACGACAATCCTTATTGGCAATATTTCATTTATCTTCGTCATTCTCGATGATTTCTTGTACCAAAAATGCAAACTTTCGAGACGCATCTTCAGTTAGGATATTTCCATTCAGTTCAATATTGCCTGCATGGTTTCCATTTGATTTGGTGCCCGGCTTGGCCTTTTTGCGAAACTTCCATTTTCCTAATTCTGGAAGGTAGACATTTAACATATCAACAGCATTTTCCATCGATTTAGCATCCGATGCAGATAATGCAGTAGAAAGAAAGGATACAGATTGTGGGAAGGCAGCACTAGCACCTTTCATCTTAGAAGTTCTTTTTTTCCTATCTTTTCTCTTGAGCTTTAGTTTTTTTTTCTTCTGTGACTTTCGGATTTCATTTTGCGTAAAGGTATCTTTGGCTTGAATGCCCCCCCTGTCTAGGCAACCCAGGGGACGATACAGCTTTCTTTGGATAGTTCAAAACCCTCAGCAAAGAGTATCCTACGACCACTACAGTCAACAAAAATGGCACGACGAAGTATCTTAATAGCTTGGACATTTCGTTTTCCTTGGGCAACGAAGGACTTTCGAGAAGTTTGCTTTTATTTTCCTTAGCATCTAAAGCTTCTTGTTCTGTAATCTTTTGGCGAGCGGCTCTACAATTTTGGCGGCGAGCGTGGACTATAATATGTTTATATGTATCATTTTGCTCGACTGCATACTTATCAATTTTACCACAACCCCAATCAAATGATGGCAAGCGTTTTACCTTGTTTTCGATCAAAGAAGACAATACATGTGTGGATGAAAAGTCAAAATATGTGTAAAATACGATTGTTTGCCTAGTAATTGTATTGGCTACAAAATGTTTTTTGGGCCTAGGTTCCGGATCAGCATCAAACGCATCGAAAGATAATGTTACTTTTGTCGGGGATGGAAGACACCATGCGAATGGCAACGATTGCGCAAAAAATATTATTAATGCCCAGCGGCCCATTTGTGGCCCGTGGCGGCGATCGAACGAGCAGTAATATTCCACAGGCTAAAGAGACACCCAGATGTGTCCAGACTGTGGTGATGTGGTGATATAGCCGCATGAAAGAAGAATTGAATTTGATGATGATGATAAGTTAGAGAAGAAGAGACTATTTATATTATATATTTTATTATTGTTATTATTAACAATATTAATATATTATATAATAATAATATAATAAAAAAATATATAATAACGTAATAAATATAATAATGAAAAATACTCTACTAGTACTATATCAATATTTTGTTGCACTACTACTACTATCTACTTGAAGCTCATCATAGCATTAATAATTTAAGTTTTTACATATTTTACGCTTTGTCGAGGAGCTTGGGCACAGCTTCTACTTCTCACTATCAGACCCTCGGTACACTGTTTATCGTCATTGGAGTAAATGATCATGACCGGGATCAAAGTTTGACCCCATGCCCATTGCATAAAGCTGCTTGGTTGATTTTTGTCTCGCGTTGAGTTCCGTTTCCCATCGATTCGATTCAAGGCAACACGATATCCATCTCCTTTTGAAACGGTTACAACGAAAACAATGCATCCACGCGCTTCAAAATGTTAAACTTAAAGAATAAAAGCATAGACATTGCAGCCACCCAACAAATGTACGTGCTGGATTGTTGCCACGCCGGGGAACTACTGCAGCGACAAAGAGCTAAGGCACGTCCATTTGAAATGCACCTGGCAAGCCAACCGTGTGTGTACGGAATCACAGCGGTCACGGGGGACCAAAAATCTATCGAGCGTGGCGAGAACGGGCTGTTCACGAAAACACTATGCCGTGCCATTGGACAGAAAGAAGCCATGACTGGGACGGATATTAAATCGTTTGTTGGGGAACGCGTTTTTGAGGCCAGCGGTGGTACCATGCAGCCGCTTGGCGCGAATATTTTACTTGATCATTTTCATACCGCTTGCAATGGCGAATTTGTGATGTTTCATAATAAGTAGCTTTTCACAACTAATGCGCTTTCGTGCTCAGCGACGGACGAGGAGAACCATTACATATTAGACGGAGAGTAGTTTTGTCACTACGATGCCACTTTTCTCCTTCTGTCAAATGCGAGAAGGAAATCTAGAGCGAGGATGGGCATAGCTTGCAATATTGAATGGGACGCCTAAACACATGTACACGTTTTCTTTTTTCTTGCGTTTCACAAAAATAGACTCGAGTCGTTACAGGACTATCAAGTACGATATTCCATACTCTGCTCCACCCTAGTGATTATTTGGCCAGTTCCATTGCTGAGCATTGCAATTATTCCACACACACTCTGCTGGTCCATTATTATTATTCATATTATTATTAGCCTTTATATTGCATTGAAGGCGTGAGTGAGTGAGTGAGTTGAGAGGTGTAATGATAATTTATGTTTTGGTTTGGACTCATTCATATAATATGTAATGATAATATGGGTTAGTAATGACTATTGATTAATTCGTAGTGTTGTTGTAGGAGAGTCGATTGATTGAAACTACTATTACTACTACTACTACTACTACTACTTGTACATTCATAAATCCATACTTGTGTTCTTCTTCTTCTTCTCCCCTTCTCCTTTTTTTTTATTATTATTTTTTATTATTATGTGTTATTCATATTATTCCTTATCATTCTTCTTCTTCTTCTTCAGTTTTTATTACTATTATCATCATTGTTATTCATACTTTAATTATTGTTGCACTAATAATAATGATGAATCAACTACTACTACTACTACAATGTATATAATGTATTATAATGTATTATATGGCTGCTGTCGATGATATCTGTCATCTTTTGCCGATCGTGTGAGTAGAAGGATGACTGAGGTGAGGAGGTGTGGGTTGTAAAGATCGTCGCTTGGAACACGAAAGTTCCAAGGGGTGAAAGCAGGGATTGGGTTTGGAGTGAATGCCATGGAGCCGATGTATATATGCGATTCTACCTTGAAGGGTCATACAGAGGATGTCAGGTCAGTCGCATTCAACCACGACGGCACCAAGATTGCATCGGGGTCCGACGACAATAGCATCAAAGTGTGGAATGTCAGTACGGGCGAATGCATTTCTACCTTGGAGGGTCATACATGGATTGTCTGGTCAGTCGCATTCAACCACGACGGCACCAAGATTGCATCGGGGTCCTTGGACAAAAGCATCAAAGTGTGGAATGTCAGTACGGGCGAATGCATTTCTACCTTGAAGGGTCATACAGATTGTGTCTTCTTGCTCCATACAGTTTGCGCAAGTAAGTTATCTTCGCAGTGCCGACAGTATCAGCCGCAGGATCTCCATCCTGCTCCAATTGCCTGACAAATCGCTGTATATCAGTGTAGAGATCTGGCGTCAAGATCTTATCAATGGTGGCTGATAGTTTGGATTCGCCTCTGGTTCTGTCACTGAAATTCGCTCGAATGCTGGTAGATGTTCTCACAGCCACGTTTAGAACACTATGTTGAAGTTGACCGCTGTTCGCATTTTGGCTGAATTTTCGATATAAATTGATGGTGGTAATACCTTTGAGTCGATTTATATAGGAAGAATATTCAGCCTGATCATTACCTTCGATGTGCATTCTGCATACGATCCTCGTGTTGTCTTGGCTCCAGCTTGCCTTGACATTATCGATTGTGCAGGAATTTGCGGTTCCATGCGCGTATGTTTGCAGAGTGGTAGTT
>LT658389.1:0-61010 GCA_900128575.1 Stramenopiles sp. TOSAG41-1
AGCTGCTATTGATTTTTTATAAAAAAAATATAAATTATTATTATTTATTATGGTAACCTAAACCAACTATTATTTATATTACTCTGTATTAATAATAATATAAATAATAATAATAAGAGAAGAAGAAGAAAAGAAGTGGAGGACGGAAGAAGGACGATAGAGAGGAGGACGAAGAAAAAAAGAAGAAGAAGAAGAATCAGATCATTTATTATTTTAGTTATATTATTATTATTACTACAAAACAACAATGATGAAAGCCCGACAAATGACATCATAATTGTGAGGTAAAAGAAAATACAATAGCTATTACTGAATATTCGTAGTATATGGTATAATAATTGGAAATCGTTATCAAGGGTCTCTCGTGTCTCGTTGTCAACTATGCTGCCTGCAGTTGCCTTTGCCGTAGTGTTGGCTGGCCTTCCTCACCGGTTTACGGCATTCGAAACAGAAATGGCGAGTGCAACTCCAGCAGGTAAGATGGTTGTTCTTCCCCTCCTTGATGACGCGTTGCCCGCAAAAGCAACATGATATCGACTGTTGCGCTTCATTTAAGTTAACGCCTCGCGCTTGTAGACGCCAAACTTCCTCTTGGTACCGATCGACCCCGACATTCAGCATTTGATTTTCCCACCTTCTAATTTCATACATTGAAAATAGCTCGCACTTGCCCGCATCTCCAAAATGACTGTAGTCGATGCCAGATTCCCCACATACGAAACAAAATGCAATGCCACAGAAGCAACGCATCTTGTTGCATCCCTCAATTTTGCTAATAGTGCATCCACAAGCGGGGCACTGTTTGCAACCCATACGCTGCATTTCCAGTGCTGATTTACTTTCCTCCCTCAACTTTTCCAATTTCTTTCGAAATTTGTTCATGTTAGATCTCTTGCCCCGCATTTCCAAAGCACGAATTTTGTCTTCTGCCGTCATGCACACTGTGCCCGGATGCCATGATTGGAAGCACAAAGTGCAAAATGCATATTTGCACTTGACGCACTGTCCAAGATTGTCAGATTCTTCTATAACAGGTGTATTGCAGTTTTTCCTGGGGCAATACACTACGTCCTTCATGCAATCCAAAGTTTTTTGAAGCAAAATACGCTCCCATCGTTCGTACTGCTCCTCGCCCAAGAGCGACTTGATCAAAACTGGCGCTAGCGGCAGCTTGCAGCGGGGATCGGGGCATACAATTTTATCTACTGTCCCATCTTTTATGTTCAAGGCAGCGTGTTCTTCCACGCACTCTGTACAGAAGCTATGATCGCATGCAAGCGTGGTGAACGATTTGCCTTCCTTTTCGTTCCAGCAAATCATGCATGTGTGCGACTTCGCCAAGAAAGTCTTCTTTTTCATTATCATGTTGTAGCGCATGAGTGTGGCCATTAAATTTTCTATATCACAAGGTTCCCCCTTACGAAGCTGGAACGCCGGTCGCCAGCCACTGATGGCCCGGTTATCTACCCCGTTGTCTTTCGAGCTCTTTGAAAAACGCGCCAAACGCTTCGTCCTGAGATCTTCAGCAGAGTCCTTCACCCCGCCACGAACTCCTATACTGAATTCTCCTTCAATTTTCAAAAATTTCATGGTATCATTCTTAAGAAAATCAATCCAGTCGTATACTATAGGTGCACCTGGGCCGTTTTGAGTCCACATTTCATCCAACGCAGTGCAAAGTTTCTTAATTTGGAAATAAGACAACCACTCGATTTGGATCGAGAAAAGCGGCGAGACGATTGACGGATAGGTAGTTGGGAAAGATACCCGCAGCAATATAGGTGTTAAATGCGTTAAGTCGCATGTACCAATAGGTACCTTTTCTCCATAGTTGTAAAATGCGCATTTGTAGTTTACATCTGCCGTTTCAACAGTTATGGCAAGACTAAACGTCGGCAATATTCGACCGTGTTCTATCTTGATGGTATCCGGAAAGATCGAGGAAAGTGCGTCGATCTCATCCCTTTGGTCTTGTTCGTCTTCCTCATTTATACCCGTTGCAAAATCACTTTTTTCGCCTGTTGCCTCTTCACTATCCGCCACAATTGAAGACATTGCCGCCTCCAGGCATTTCACCCAACACGCAGACTCGAGCCGTAGGGAGTAGGGAGTACCCCGAGCGAACAACCCAAGACTCGTTTGATGTTACAGTAGTATCATCATCATCAACAATTATTATAAAAGAAGACGACGACGGACTACTACACGATGATTAATAAAATAGCTATCATCTGTAAATTTAAATAACATAACAACAGCAGGTTTCCCGGTAATATTACATAGCGGTACAAGAGATACTACATTAGCTCGCAAGCCTAAAATATATAGGCTAATTAATTATTTGTAATAGTAGTAGAGTTGCTAGCTTAGGCTAGTCTTTATTATTATTATTATTTTTATTTTTTTTTTCTTCTTCTTTATCTATCTTCTATCTTCTTCTCATTTTATTATTATTATTATTATTATTATTATTAGCAGCTAGCACTTACACAGTATTATTATTAATTATTTTATTGATGAAATTGATGATGAATAATTAGAATTTCATTTTTTTTTTATTATTATTTATTATTTATTATATTAGTAGTAGTAGTAGTAGTCTGTTGTTTACGCAGTATGTTGTTTCTGGGCAGGCCCTGGAGGATGCGTACTACAATCCCCGAGTGCGGAGGGCTTCAACGCAGTCAGGTGAAGCAAGATCGCTTCGGCCAGGGCGACCAGGGAGCGCCGAGACATAACCCGGTTTTTATGGCTGCATTTCTTATTTTCGTGGCATGCGCCCATTTGGTGCGCATGGTGTGGTCTGCTCATACGTTTCCAACAGATGCATACAACGTTGAGAATGACTATTGCCCGCACCAACAGTTTATTCAGATGCTCAATAGAGTTGACGAAAATGGGGCACTTCTTAGCTATGGGGCTGATTTATTCAAGGATCCACCTGCTGCAAAGCATGGTAGTGCAATTTTTCCATGCTACAATTTGGCGTACACTAGCGATGCTGAGCAATGGGACGGCTTACGGGATACAGCAAACGTAGTAAAGCTCAAAAAGTTGAACCAGGAGTGTTATTTCAACGTTGGCGTTTGTAAAGAGCATGATCGCCCATCTTTGGAAATGAATGAAGAGAGCAAAAGTGCTCAAGAAGGTAAAGAACCAATAAAAATTTTTGTGCCCAGCAATGTACCGTATGTAAAAAGGCTATTTTCAAACGAACAGGTTGGGCGTTGCACAGCAAAGTGCGAATATGTATACCCGCCTTCAACGTCGTACACCAACGATGCTAATAATATCCTGCACTTAACAGTGGTGGCATGGCTTGATGCTGTAGCAAATCATGATGGTGTCTTATTTCCTTTTGATTGGTCGTATGGATCGATGTCCGCGGCCGTACCTTTCCTCGCGAAAGAGGGTCTATTTAAGCTGAAGCAAGAAAAAAATCAAGTTTGGGTTGCTTTTAGCGAGGAAGATGTGTTTGATCCTAACGCCGGACGTCCCGAACTGTGGTCCAACTCAACATTGATGGGCCTCATGGATTTGAGGTCCACATATGACTACGCAACAGCAGACATACCATTTAACTTGTATAAATTTCATTTTTGGGGCCCATGCACAATGAATATGTATTTTCGATTTGTATCGTTTCGGCAGTTTGATTCGAGTCTGCCGTTGGTATCATATGCCAGCCGTAACTGTCGTCCAAATCGAGATAAAATTGTCGCCTCTATCATGAAGCATCTCAAAGTGGCGTCCATCGGCAAGTGTATGAACAATACGCCTTGGCCTTTTCGCAAAGCATCGTATCCCTACTGGCAAGAAAAGATTCTTGCTCTTCAAAATTACAAATTCAACCTTGCGATCCAGGGGTATGATCACGGCTCTCTAATCAGCGAAAAATTGTACGATGCTTTTGCCGCTGGCACCGTGCCGATATTTCATGGGGTTTCTCGAGTTCTTGTTGAATCTTTTGCTCCAGCCCCGAATTCATTTTTGCATACGAGTGATTTTTCATCCATGGAAGAGTTGGCCCATTTTATCAATAAGGCTGGTCATAATGAACAGATATACAACAGATTTCACCGTTGGCGGCGGGCGGGGGTGAACAAACAGTTCTGCTCCTTGTTACAGACGAACATCAATTCGCTCGCCTGCCGAACTTGTGAAAAGGTAAAACTTGAAAAGGATATTAAAGAAGGCGGCCATGAAAGCAGCATGGGGAACAATGCAATGTCAGAAACGGAAAGATTATTGAACACGTTAAACGATTCGACCGTCGTGCTTGCTATCATGATTAGGTCTTCGAACAACGATGCTGGAGCCAAGAGGCGTGAAGCCATACGCAAAACCTGGGCCAGCGATATTCGAAGTAATCCTCATGTTCGATTCTTTTTCTTGATCACTTCGTCGATGGCTGTGCCAGAGCAGCAAGATGGAATTCAGCACGAGAACGCTGAATATGGGGATATGTTGATAGCACCATCGACTTTTGTGTTTGATGATGATGGTAAGTCCATCAATTTCGGTCATATGAACGCTACAATATGGTGCATGAAGGAAATAATGTCGAAGATCGACGATTTTTGGTACCTATACGTTGCATCTGACGACGTTTATCTGGAAGCTGCAAGCCTGGTAGATCAACTGTCTCAGCTAAATAGGCTTTTTGCTTTTTATGTTGGTACTGTTAATGAAGCTATCACAGGAGAAACGGTTATAACCGATCGCACTGTTGTGAGCAAGGACGCTTACCCTTTGAATACTTTGCCTCCGTATGCATTGGATTCCCACTACATGCTTTCTATAGATAACGTTAGGTTTATCGTGAAAAATATGAAACATTTGCGAGTTTTGCCTCTAGAAGACGAAGGCATCACTTTAACTTTGTGGCTTTTGGGGTTGCAAGTTCATCCCGAGAACCATGGAATGTTCAAAGCCTTTGGGAAATGTGAGTATGACGGCGATGGGAAAAATCTCAACGAGAGAGAAGGCGTCCTATCATTGAGCCACTTGTCGGACGTTGATATGTACTATTACATATACCGACAAGAAAAGGGCAAGCTGGGGCACCTGTGCAAACCTTGAGCTCATTATGGGCAGTAGATTCCGCATACATATCACGACGCTGTATAAAAAATGTAAAAAATATGATGATGTGATTTGTTGTCACCGGAATAGCGCACCATCAACCCTTTACCTTCCATCTTCTCGTCTTCCGCACCAAACTGATACAAGGTACTTTTGCAACCCATCATCTTCCATCTCCATCTGTTGGGCGTGAAGTAGATGGGTCGGATCTTGTCAGAAAATGCAGTCCCACCGCTCCTATCGGCGAGAAACTTATGATTAACTTGGTAGGCCAAGAAGATATGCTTTTTGAGTGTGGGATTTGGTGTTGGTCCGTCGTCGTGTCGTTTACGTTATATTATTATTATCATTTATTTTATTTTATTGCTGTGATGATGGATGGTGTTTTTTTTTTTCCCTCGTAACTTCATATGTAGAAGTAGTAGTATTAGAGTATCATACAAAACACAACATCACACGCGTACATAAAATACCTACTGTATGCATTTATCATTTTTGTAAGTATGAAATTCAAATCAAGTAATGTGATTGAACTTGAAGTGATGATTACGGAAGAAAGGAGGAAGGTATTAAAAAATTAAAATATAAAAATTAGATAGCTCTAGTAGTTATAGTGATGGGGGACGGCTAATCACGAATGATTTAGCATGAATTTAGTTAGTCTAATAGCCGCCTTACAGCAGCATAGGAATAGAATTGACGAATCCATCCGCACGACGATGATGTGTGTCTGATGAGGGGTGTAATGTAAGCGGGCAAGCGGGCATTGGCACATTTGCTGGAAAGCTCTGTGGTTTACAATACGTGCGCAGTGTATATAGACTGATTCAATATTTTATTATTCAACGGCCGCATTCGGTACAATATTTAAAATATTAGACGAGGTAAGTCCTTTTTTCCAAGCAATTTTGGAGCAGTTATTAGGCACAGAAGGATACGAAAAATGGCATAAATATGAAGGCACATATGGCAAAAATAAACTACCAGAAAAGCCGGAAAGATGCAAAAATGTGGCAGAGCCAGAACCTGAGCCTGAGCCAGAGCCTGAGCCAGAGCCTGAACCAGAGCCAGACTCTAATGACGGCTCTAATTCTGAGGACGCTGACTCTAGTAACTATGAATTAATAAGTTAACTCTAGTACTGAAGAAAAGCCCTACTTCTGAGGACGCTGACTCTGGTGATAAGTCTCTGGTTCTGACGAAAACTCTAGCGACAATGTCCAGAATAAGAAAAAAGTGAGATGAATAAAGCTTTGAGAGGGTCGCATATATTTTTTTATTAAAATTGTCTTCTAGTATATCCATAATAATATATTGAATACTGTAGTGCTAGTTATTTTTTTAGTTATTTGATGTTAGATCAATCAAATATAGGTGGTGCATTGAAAGAATACTATATTTTATACTCAACGTTCTTTATACCCTAACAAATTTTGGATCTTAACGTAATCTGTGCTCAGTCTTCTGCAGTACCATAACCAGCAGTCCGATCTCCATACTCCATCTGCCTATTGCTTTGATTTGTTCAACTGGTATTCCTCTTTCCCATAACAGTGTGGGTGTACATGCGGAAACACCAGCTTAAGCATCACCACGTTCGCATGAACCCCAAGGAATATGGATGATATACAACAAGAGACCGTTGCATCCAAACCGCACGATTGGACGAATGTATATAAAAAATTTGAAAATTTCAAAGACGAAGACGACGAGGATGGCCAAAAGAAAAAAGATGTGAAGCCACGGGATATGAATCCAATGGCCGGTTGCAACCACGATCATAGTGCTGAGCGAGCTATATGGGAACTGAGCTGGGAGGATAAATTGAAATCTTGTCGAGATTTTAGAGAGGAAGGCAATTATTTTTTCCGGGAAGCTCAATTTGGACGGGCGGCGGACAGGTATCATCGAGCACTCGTGTATTTTGAGTATTGCATCGCCGAAACAGACGATCAAGAAAAAGAATACGACAACGCCCGAATGATGACTTTACTCAACTATTCCATATGCTTAAAAAGATTAAAGCGTTATCGCGATGCACATAATAACTTGCGACAAGTCCTAGATATTGATCCGACAAATGTGAAGGCAATGTATCATAAGGGACAAATTTATAGAATTAATGATGAATTCGATGAAGCCAAACGGATTCTTATGCAAGCGTTGGAACTCGATGCAGCAAACCAAGCTGTAGTACGCGAATTGCGCATCCTGAAGTGCCAAAAAAATGCCTACATCAAGAACAGGAAAGAAATCGGCAAAACGATGTTTTCGTTCGATAAATCAAAGCATACTAACAATAGTGTCGTTAAAGATAACAGTGGCGACGTAAAGGAGGGTGTAATGGCAGAGTTAGAGACGACGGACAAGACGTGGATTATGGCGGACAGTGTAGAGACAAAGATTGGTGACAACCATATGAAAGTTGACACCCTGTTATCATCCGTATCCGTGTGATTAATTGTGTACATAAAACGAAACGAACGGAGTTGGCCCCCAGAGACGGAAGAATCAACATATATTATGAATGTTTCAAACGATTCAGAGTTCTGTAAAGTAGAAAGCTGACGCGTAAGCGGTACTACACTGTGTAAAAAAATATTCTTATGATATCATATGATAGCTAGCATTAAGCAAAAACAGAAAAGTTGCCTATTGCATACGTACAACTAGCCCGGGCAAAGCCGCCGACACCACCTACCTCTCTCCCATCTCCAGCAATTTTACAGGCCTCAAGACGTTGTTTTTGTTGGTTTCAATGACACGCCCGTTCATGACCATTTCATCCAACAGGAAGTGTGCCTTCTCAATGTTGAACATAATGTCTAACTCGCAAACGTTCTCAAAGTATTTATCAAATGTTTCTACCAATGCATGGATGAACTCTAATATCGCCAACTCGTTCTCTTTTCCTGAGTCAACACCTACTATGAAATACAACGATGCATAACGCCTATATATGACACGGTACTGGCGATGCTCCATGAAGGAGCACTGCAACTCGTTCCTGGATAAGCACTTGCGTATAACCTCACTTTCCAGCGCCACGCGTTCCTCCATGCTCAACCACGAATAATACGAAGACAGCCGTGTTTGGCCTTGCTTGTTTACCATTAGTACAAACTCGATCATCTTTACGCGCTTCTCCTGTAGAATAGAGGGGGTGAGTTGGCGGTGCCCAGCGAACAGGCGAAGGCCTCATCGCCAACAACTCCTGTCCCGAGCTCATCATTTTTTCATTTTATTATTATTATTAGTTATTATATTTTTTAATTATAGACTAATAAAATTCTCTTCTTCCTTTCTCTTCTTCTTCTTCTTCTACTTCCTCCTCTACTATCAATCTTAATCTGATTATTATAATAATGAACAATAATTAATAATAATTTTTTAATATACTCTGTAATATAATAAAATAATACAACAATAGCTGATAATGATAAAAACAGTAAATAAAAAATGCATCCATGATTATCACACATCAATTAACATTCTAATAATTCTTCATTCATTCATTCTAATTCATCATTCATGTCGTCTTTTGGATGAATGAAGAATTTTAATTTTTTTTTTTTAGATTTTTCTTCTGGTGGATCGCCTTCTGGTACCCGTATACATTTAATTATGTATAATATAATCCTTAATTAGTATACAATAGTATATATATTATACATATACCACAATCCGAAGAAGTCAATTGAAAGCTTCTTCTGTAAGTTACTTGAAGATTTCCTATATACGAACGAAATGATATATGATACAATATACGCTCGAGTGAAGTCATGGGCTCCAATATACCTTAACAAAATGGCCACCGGATCTTTTTTTGTTTTCATACTGTAACGAGCACAACGTCTATCAAAATGAACCCGGATGCGTCTTGCTACATTGACAATAGGGAAATTAGACTACACCAATGAAATTGGCGATCATCGCGCAGATTGAAGTACAGAAAAAGAAGAAGAATTTGATGAGGAGAGTACAAAAAACAAGAAGAAAAGATGTCTCATTGCCTATTGTAATCATTATATTATCATCATCACAGTAGTATATTAATAATATTTCAATTATTATTTATTGTTGTGTATTTTTTTTATTTTAATTTATATTATTATTTATATTATATTTTATTATTTTTTATTATTTATTTATTATATATTTTCTTTTAATAATTTTTTTTTTTATTTTTTTATTTATTATTATTGGGGTGTTTGTTCTTCTTCTTTGCCCATTTGGTGTTGCTGTTGCTCCTCTTCTCATGATGGAGGATACCTTCCATAAACGCTCCGAAAGGGCAAGAACTAACAAGCAATTTTCGCTTCGAAACAATGTCGTCACAAGCATCACTAGTCACCATAAAAAAAGTGCTATGCATATACTCCGGGGGAACCATTGGAATGAAGAAAACTAGTAGGGGTTATGCACCAGCCAAAGGGTACTTGACAGAGTTCGTCCGCACGCTTCCAATGTTTCATGATAAAGAAGCCGAAGGTTTAATTCCAAAAGATATGCAGGACTGCAGCAATGATCCACTTCTCGGGACTTGTTGTATTTCGCCATTGAATGACGAACATAAAGAGAGAACTGCGTTTCAATTCCTTGAATATGACCCATTACTTGACTCTAGTAACGTGGAGTTCAAACACTGGCAACGTATGGCACGCGATATCGTTAGGTATTATGAATCATACGACGCATTTGTGGTGTTGCATGGCACGGATACAATGGGATTCACCTCCTCTGCGCTATCATTTATGTTAGAAAATTTATCGAAAACCGTAGTCGTCACTGGCAGTCAGATTCCCTTGAGTTGCCCTAGAAATGATGGCCTGATGAACCTACTTGGTGCTTTGCAAGTTTCAAGTCACTATAAAATACCGGAGGTTGTCGTTTATTTTTCCTCACTCTTACTTAGGGGATGTCGCACGTCAAAAGTTGACGCGAACAATTTGGATGGGTTTGCATCGCCAAATATGAGGCCATTGGCTACAGTTGGGATAAATTACAATATAAACTGGGCCCTAATACGCCAGCCTCAGCATGGTAAACTAACATTGAGAGACTACTTTAGCAATGAAATATCGATCATGAGAGTCTTCCCTGGATTTTACAACGAAAACATGATAGACACATTGAAACACGTCAAGGGCCTTATTTTGCAAACATTTGGGGCTGGAAATGCCCCCGAACATCCTGAATTTTTAGCGAAAATTCGCGAGGCATCGAACAAGGGAGTAATCGTCGTCAACGTCACTCAGTGCCAGAAGGGTGAAGTAGAAGCCCACTACGCGGCTGGATCTAGCTTGGTGGAGGCCGGTGTAATTAGTGCCGGCGACATGACCCCCGAAGCAGCACTTGTAAAATTAGGCTGGCTAATAGGATCGGGTCATACGGCAGAGAAAATTAGGGAGCTTTTTACTCAAAATTTAAGGGGCGAAATAACCGTTCATGAAAGCCGTAAGAATCCCTTCACATTCGAAAGCGATGGATTTGCAAAAGCTGTGTTTGAAGTTCTTCGGGAAAGGAACCAGTTGGATGTCAGCAATGGAAGTAACGCTATAGATAACATCAATGTTGCTATTTTGCCCACGCTGGTTTGTCACTTAGCATCAAAAGGCTCTGTAAGCGAACTAGCGTCCATGTACGACTCATCGAGCGAAACCAAAGGAAGAAAAATATCCCCTGACATTGCTGATTATGATGGCAGAACAGGTCTCCACCTTGCATGCGCGAATAACAGACTAGAAACCGCAAAATTCTTTATCGAAGACCTGCATGCAGATGTCAACTTTAAAGACAATTTTGGAAGAACAGCGCTTTATGAAGCGGTTGAGAGCAAAGCGGATGATGAACTCATTACATACCTGATATCGAGGGGTGCAAAGTTAGAAATGAGCAAAAATGCTGCTGCTGGAAAGTTGTGTTCTCTCGTTGAAGAAAATAATTTCGAAATGTTAAGGAAGTGGGTCATTGGTGGCATCGACGTTAACGCAGCCGACTATGACAGGAGAACAGCACTGCATATTGCAGCCGCCTGTGGTGCGGTTGAAATGCTGCGCTTTCTGTTGGAAAATGGGGTCGATGCTTCGTTACTGGACCGCTTTGGTAATACTGCAAAACAGGAAGCCATGCGGGAAAAGCAAATTGAAGCCGCGGAATTGCTCTGAAGGATACGCCTCGTAGGATTGTCAATTAAATCTGCCAGTAATCGTATTATCATGACAGTATAATAAGTAGTCTAAATAGGTAGTGATGGAACGGAAGGATAATAATAATATTATTATAATAAAAAAAATAGCCGATAATATAATATAATAATACTCTGCTGTATATAATAATAATAATAATAAATTAAAATATAATAGAGCGCATTAAGAGGATGATGATGATGATAAATATGATGATGATGATGATGATGATAATGATGACATCATTAATGATCGTTGGAAGTTCTTCGCCTTGCAAACGAAATCGCGCAGTGTTCGTGCTATAGATGAGGCAACTTTCCCATCCACGATAGCACCGAAACCTGTATCCTGCAATTTCGAAAATGGTCCAAACAAATGACACTACCACATACTATGTACCAATGGCAATGGTAGCAGCGGGGATGATGCTGAGCATGGCGTCGTTGCAAGTATGGAAGAAGAAAACACTTGCCGGATTCTATCCAATCGTTGCTCTGCTTGTTGTGGGGGCTATACGCTACCGCACTAAAATGGAAGGCGTTCATGGTTTGTATGCGGAAGACGGAGGATCAAAATTACTTCTGGTATTTTTTGACTGTTTACTTTCTGTCTTATTTGCAGGATGGGGAATTTTGCTATTCTCCATTCCTCAGTTCGTCTTGCATCCAAGCCAAAGTTTTTCGACTAACTTCTTTCAGGGTATAAGGAAAAAAAGTTTACTTTTGTGGCTCATCCCAGTCGGTATTTTTGTACGCCTTGATAGTTATCATGCATTGGAAGCAAACAAATTATTTGTCAAATTATTTTGGGATCCACCTCTTTTGGCCGCTGGACAAATTGCTCGAGCTTGTAACCATAGAATGTTCGGCCCTTTCTATTCTGAAATTGATGACCAAATCGTTGTCGGATCGTTTCCTATGGCAGAGGATGTGGACTTTATGGCTTCTAAAAATATCATCGGTGTGATCAATATGTGTAACGAGTGGGCTGGGCCCAGGCGTCAGTATTTACAATTTGGTATAGAGCAGGTTCGTCTGAAAACTGTGGATACGATGGCGCCAAAAGTTGAAGATCTAGAACACGGTATATCTTTTATCAATAAAAAGTTAGCGAATGCTGACGAAAGTGAAAAAGTATTTATACATTGCAAAGGTGGAATTGGACGAGCGGCAACGATGACGTTAGCATACTACATTAGCAAAGGTATGAGTATCGAGAACGGTTTTGACTTATTAAAGTCAAAACGAAGTATTGTCAACTCCAAAATTAAAAAGTACCCTGCAATACTTGAGCTGGAAAAAAAATATGGCAATCTTGAAAAGAAGTAATTCGATATGTTTTGTCTGGAGATTTATATAAGAGAATGCCCGCTGTGTAAATTAGGCAGCTGGTTATGTTGCAGGCAATTTCCGCAAAATATACTTTACAATAGTGTAAGCAGAAGTAAAAACAACCAACTAAAATATTTTTACGCTAACCATCCAACTTGTTTGTATCTGGTAAATAGCTTCAAAACACCCCGCCATTCATGTAGCTCCGCCAACGATTCCGCAGTTTCTTCCTGTTTATTTTGCGCATTCAAGTCACACACTCGAGTGTTTAAAAGTTCTTTGACACAGTTTTCATGTCCTTCCATAGCCGCTAAATGCAATGCCGTGTCATTGTTATCGTTTTTCTCTGATACCGATGAATATTCATTATTTTCATCCGCCGCCAACAGCATTTTAACAATGCCCACGTGTCCATGACGACATGACGAATGTAAGGGCGACTCTCGTTTCTTGACTTCCGATTTCTGCTCCTCTCTAGTCCCATCCTGGGTTTTGCCTGGTTCCTCCGGGGCGCTGGAATCAGCAATTGCGTACTTTGAATTCTTTTTTACATCAGGATACCACCCATCTGGATCTTCCATTCTCATTTTCCTTCTATCATTGTCTTGGCGCTTATAAAACTCTGCCCATTCGACTTTTACCTGAGTGTCATATTCGCCCCCAGGCGTAACTCCTCTAAGCACAATTTGGTCCATGATGGTTCTTTTCACAGACTTGTTCCACTTGGGAAAAAATATTTTTTGTAGATCACTCACCTTATGGTCATTAGCTGGATCTGATTCAATCAAAAATTTTATAGTATCGAAACTAACGCAATGGCTGATTGCCAAATGGATACTATTGTTCTGTTTTGCATCCAAGTGCCTGAGACTCTTCGGATCGTAGCGAACCAAGAGCTTTATGAACTGCACTGGTACGTTCCATTTAATGGCTGTATGCAATGGTATATCACCCCCTCCATCTAGGCTCGACAAGGAGCCTGGGAAAATCTTAATGAGTTCCTCAAGCACTAGTAACGAACCTTGTGCTTGAGAGCATAAGTCGTGAATTGGCAATGACTTTTTTTTACATTTATATTTTGCTGCTCCCGGGTGTACTTGCAGTATTCGCAGGCATACTTTTTCTGGGGCATTGTTTAAAATTGCTACCTGAAGGACGTTTTTTCCATCTTTTGGCCTCCTCACACGTGCTCTGGAGGGAGCTTTCTTTAATACTTTCATAGCTTCATCCCATAAATGGCCATCTAATACTGTAATGATACTGTCAGACTCCATGTTTTTGTAAATTAACATCCGTATATTCAAGTGGGTATTGTTTTCCGCGCAAAGTCTTAGAGCAAACTTCTTATTCTTTCCCTTTGTCTTTAAGTCACAGGCGTAGTCGTTTTTTTTAATTAGCAGTTGAAAAACGGGTAATTTCGCCTCTTTTAAGGCCGCAATATGTAAAGGTAAAAGTCCACTTCCTGTGCGATAACTACAGGCTTTAGGATACAGAGACAAGATGTATTCAAAATAGTCGTACTCAACCAACCTAATATTTTCCATAACATAGTGCAGTGGAAGTAAACCGCCAACTTTCTTTTCTGTCTTTTTCCTAATTGATTTGGGGTAGATTGTCAGCAATGCTTCAACAACAGCAAGGGGTGCGCAGTATTTTAATGCCAAGTGCAAAGGCAAGATTGCACCAGGAGCTTTTTGTTTGGCCCTCTCAGGGTTTTCTTGTAATAGTTTGACGACGGTTTTCCAGCGCTTATTTATACAAGCTGTATGAATATCGGTCTTAACATCTCGTAAGCCTTGAAGTCGCTTCCAATGTTTGAGGCTAAAGGGCATGCTTCAACTAATGCGCTGCCGATTTTGTCACAATAGCTGTACAAAATGTTCGCAAAAAGAATCGCATCTTGCGAACTGATATGGTGAAGTCCGACTTATTCCTGAGGGAGTACTGCAGGGTACGAAGTAGAGTGGTAAAAAAGGCTGACGACACAGTAAAACAGGCAACAAACAACTTTAACTTGGTGGTGGAACTTTCCTCCTACCTTTTTATCGGATATATTATTATTTTATAGCGTCGAGAAATAGTATAAAGGTTTAGTAGTGTTGTACTCGTAGTAGTACACATAAACTTTTTTTTTTATTAGGAGGAAAATCTTCTTCTTCTCTCATCATACTCTCACCACCTCTTCTTTTTTAACTTAATAAACTCCTCCTATAATAGTAGTGTAGTATAGGGAACAAGCAACAATTTGATGAACAATTTGAATGAGAAAGCAGCAATTGGGTGTGTGTCTAACCCAAACAAACAAACAGGCATGAAGCGGATGGGCAACATGCGTTTAGATCATTTGGAGGCTGTAATTTGTCTCTTGATCAATTTTTGCTTTCGCCATTGTTGCGGGTATGCTGAAGGTTATGCAAAGGTTATCGGTGACTCCACAGATACCGTGGAGGTGGACTTCCCCTTTTACTTCCGAGAAAATAGGAATGTTTCCTGTCTGACCAAAAGAATAGTCACCAAAGAACAGCAAGATGTTCGCGTAGCTTTCCAAGTAGATATGACGTCCCGCGCTAACTTGTGTATATATTTGTCAATTAGGCGTTCTGTTAGTCGATCTTGGCATTTCATGGTTCCCCCAACCCCACTATTGGACGACGAAAAATATTTTTGTTTTGAAAACCTTGGTATTCACACTTTTTCATACTTGTTCAGCAAGGGCTACTACATAATATCAGTTTTCTACACGACAAAACAATTCCCGAAAACTATTGCACCGAATTGGCTTCATAAAAATCCGCCAAAATTATATTTACGGGTAATTAAACCTTCAGTCCCCTCAATCATGGCAGAAAATAGGCTCCTGGATGAAGCGTTTCGTAACGTTAGAAACGACGAGCGAGACGAAATACAAGAAGCACTTGAGCACTGGAAGACTAATGCAGAAAAATACAAAGATCACAGGGTGCACGGATATCTTTTTGACATCAAGACGAAAGACGACTTGTACAATATTGTGCATCCAAGAATGCGGAAAGCGCTCTTTTCGGGTAATTTCAGCGAAGTACTGATTCCTACAGCAACGCGCGTTTACCGATTTCCAATATTGCAATTGAATGTGAGTCAGCACATTGTGGAGGAGATTAGAAACGCCAAACAAGTTTTTAAGAACGAGGAACTACGCCTGCCAAATAATGTTGGTCGAGCTCGTAGTCCTACGTCAGGAGTAGTATTAAGTGAAATTGGTCTTTACGACCTGAGTCATGCTTTGGTCAAATATATTCTAGCTCCACTGGGAAGGATTATGTATCCACTCTGGGGTTTTGACGTCGATTCTTTCCATACATTTTCTCTGCATGTGGTTCCATCCGACCATGGCGAGGCTCGTGCTGGAGAATCTTATTTGCGAACGCACATCGACATATGTGAATTTAGCATGAATATTTGCTTAGGGAACACATTTCAGGGCGGGAATGTATTATTCCAAAATGCAGGATTCGGTGTCAACAATGGGAGTGCTGGGTACACAAAAGTTCCGCATCTCCCCGGTTACGCATTTTTGAATTTATGCCAGCAATTCCATGGGACTAGTAGACATAAGAAGGGAGCAAGGCACTCTTTAGTCATGCGAGCTTTAAGTTCCTCGTTTCGTCGTTCACCTGCTGAAGTCTTTTACGAAAAGTGCGGCATACGACATCCATATGGTGGAAAAGTTGCCCCAGGAAGTACTCCTGGGTTTGTTGGTAAGCATGAGAGCCTTTGAAGAAGATATGTAGCGCGTGATGCACCAGCCGTTGATTCCAATTGCGATTGGCAGTGTGAAATTTTAAAAAGCAGTCGCTAGTTAATTGGGAGTCCACATTGCAATGTGATGACGTATCCTAAGATTTTGATATTGAAGACGTGCCAAGTTATATTAATATACATATAGCTTCGCCTTCTGTTTGATTTGTATTTTTTTAGTAGCCCTGTTGATGATTGATGAGGAGTGTTGATACTGGCTACTGCATACAATGAAAGCTCTTACTACAGTATTTTATTAGAAACAATCCTATCTTGAAACAACAGCACGCATCATTATGATGATCCTGCCCCGATCAATCTTCCTAGGAGTCTTTACCACGACTCTACAAATGCCTCCCAATTTAAATTGGTTTTTCGTTGTATGTTCAATGTGGCCACCAAGTAGTAGAATAATAGATACGGAGGAAGAAGCTTTAATAAATAAGTCTTTTTCTTCTTTGGCCGTGGAAACACGTGTTGCCCCGCGACTCCACTCACCGAACGCCCCGCTTGGTCAACGGCCTCATTCCTCCCTTCATTGCATACACGGACGCATCTTACGTCTACTGGGCATGTATTTAGCGCTGACTGCTAGGCTACTGGGAAGACGAGCGCAACAACTTTCGAGTTCTGCAAGGGTAACCAAGTCGCCTTTGCTGAGTAACAAAAAAAAAACTTCTGTACGCCTACTATCTTCTGGCTCGAAGCCGGGTCCAGGGCAAGTGAAAAGAGCCGGTTGGTTGATTGCTTTTGGTTCTGTTCCGTTTACTTACTTCATTGGCTTATCAATACGCGAAAGTCAAGACGAAAGGGAAAAGTTTAATAAGCAGCAACAAGAGCTAGTTCAGAAACGTCTACAAGAACTTATTGACGAATTCGAAGCTCTCCCAGAAGAATATCAACGGGCACGTGCGAGAGCGATACTGGAAGACGCGAAGGAGGAAGACGACGAGGAGTAGACTATCAGATTGATTCATATAGTCATGCGCAAGCGCACCAACTTAAAGGTAAGCTCTACTGTCCAAGAGTCGACTCTGCAGTATCCAGAGACTAAAAAAGAAAGCAAAGCATTGGACCGGAGGACCGACACCAGTACAAAGGAACTGAATGCTTGGGACTTGTACCTCGCTGCCTTCTTGTGCCTTGTAAGTTTTGTGACATACATTCCTACCTTTGATGCTGAATTCGTTTGGGATGATCGTGCTGCTATCGTTGGTAATCAGGATGTCGTAACTAATTCATCCTGGAAAGAAATTTTCAAACATGATTTTTGGGGTAATAACATTGCCTCTCAGGATAGTCATAAAAGTTACCGGCCATTCTGCGTATTTACTTTCCGATTAAACTATCAGCAATACGGATTAGAAGCGGGTGGATATCACTTTTGGAACGTAGTTTTGCATGCATCTACATGTGTGCTCTTTTATGTTTTTTCTCGCACATTATGGAGCCAAAAACCGGCATCTATATCGTCCCTGTTGTTTGCTGTCCATCCAGTCCATACAGAAGCTGTCGCTGGGCTAGTCGGGCGGGCTGACATCGGTGCTTGTTTTTTTATGATTGCGAGCATACTGTTGTACTCTAAATCTACGGGGGGCGTTGATAAGGTTGATCAAGGTCAAATAGCGTCTTTGTTCTATGTGTTTTGTGCCGTGGTATTTACCGTAGTAGCCGCTTTATTCAAAGAAATCGGCGCTACATCATTTTGTTTAATGGTAGCGTACGAGGTTTTTTTTGTGATGCGACCGTATCCACAATTTTCGTATCCCAACCGAGGGTCAATGCTTAGGATTGCTGTAGTGTGTGTTGCTACATTTTGCTTTCTCAAAGCAAGGCTGTCTTTGCATGCAAACCATAATCTTAGAGTTTGGGGTATAATGGAGAATCATATACCGCTGGCAAACTCCACCTTGACGCGAACTCTTACTACAATAAAAAGTCACGGGCGCTACGCTAGGTTGTTGATCTGGCCTTCCAACTTATCCTATGACCATGGGTTTAGCGCAACGCCGTGGATTGAAAGTTTGTGGGATCCGTCTTGGCTGGAGGGTTTATTCGCGTATATTTTTGTCATCTTGTGTGGTGTGTATGCGCTGTATGCAGAGAACCGCGTTTTGCAGTTATCGCTAGCGATACTCATTGTGCCCTTTTTGCCTGCTTCAAATGTATTCTTTTATGTCGGAACCGTGTTGGCTGAGCGACTGCTGTACATCCCAAGCATGGGGTACTGTATTTATGCTGGATATGTTTTGTACCTACCACTTGCCTCTGAAAATGAAGTGTTGTGTACAATTGGCATGAACGAAGGGAAGGCAAAAAGGAATTGCATTTCTCGAGCAGTAAAAGGCATGTCTCGTAAAACGACGTTTCGATATCCCTACATATTGGTGTTAATTATTGGCTTCACGTCGATGGCGTATCACACATATATTCGCAATTTTGACTGGAAAACGGAAGAATCGATTTATGAATCTGGATACCGTGAAGAGCCCGATAGCGTCAAGATATTGAATAATCTGGCGCAAGTCTTGCTCCGGGATGGAAATAAGACAAAGGCTAAAAGGGCAGAAGAGCTATTGCAAAGGTCTTTGAAAATTTTTCCTCATTATCCGAGCGGTCATTACAACAGGGGATTAGCATTTTCAACATTAAGAAATCATGAGAAGGCCATTGAATTATTCAATAAAGCGTTGAGCATGGGCTTGCAAGCTTCTGCTGGAAATTGCAATGCGTACTTGGCGCAGGAGTATATGCACATATATTATGGAATAAAGGACAAGGGTTTGGAACCTGACGAAAAGATTTTAAAGCACGTTGAGATGGCCATAAACAAAGCATTCGACCTCAAGTGCCAGATGCCCTTGTTGCATTTTACCACAGCAAATCTGTTGGCAGAAGTTAAGCAGTATGAAAATTCGTTTCAATATTATGAAAATGCCTTAAAGGCAAACAGCTACAAGTACTTGGAGCCAGGCACCAGGTTGGTAGAAGCTGATGTAAGAAATCAATACGCCCTGGCTCTTTCAAAGATGAATCTTGTCGATCGCGCCTTAGAGCAATGGAAGGTAGTTAGAGCACTGAATCCGAATGGAGTTGCATCTGAGATTAACGCGGCAGTTCTTTTATCGGACAATGGAAGGTCTGAAGAGGCTATAGAATTGCTGAAATCAGCTGCTACAATGCACCCAGAGCACCCAATCGTTTGGAACAACCTGGGCAGTATTGAAGAAGGCCTGGGAAGGTACAACGAAGCCTTGGAGCATTTTCAGAAAGCACATCAATTCGCTCCACAACATGCAACAATTCGCAATAATATACACAGACTACAAGCTTTAGTGATGGGGGGTTAGTATTGCTCTTGTCACATTTTTTATACCAAGTATCAATATTAAATGTTTTTTTATTTAAATAACTTTCTACGTAAATTATACGAAAGTAACGAAATTATTTGATACTTGCATTGAGTTTATTTTTTCAAGATAACCTTGGTAATTTTGTGGAAAATTTAAATATTCCTTACCCCTATTTGTTAAGCGAATAGTTTGAATATCAAATTCGATGGCCGCATCCAATATCGTATCGAATCTATTGTTTTTTATTTTAACTGATTTTCCTTGGTGCCAAACTTGTATACAATATTTGATATTTTTATTACCACTTGTCTTTATGGGAAACACCCCTTTGTATCCTGTTTTATTACGACTTCGTTTTTGAGCAAAACCACCTTTAAATATTTTTCTACCCTTTACAGCTGTTTTAGGACGGATTTGATAAACATCATGGTTATCCACGATATTACATTCGGTACCCATGTTTTCATTTTGAATAGCATTTTTATACACATGGTACTTATTTGGAAAATTTAATTTTGCCCTTTGAAAACCTAGGTCAACACATCTATAGTCTGCGGCAACAGCTGCTTTCAATAACGAATCGTAAACACCAACATATATTTGCTTCCCTTGAAACTTAAACACAGCTTGAAAATGTACAGAGCCATTAATTTTATAACATCGCTTAAATTTTGTTTTCAGCGACACAGATTTTTCTGCCTTCACCATTTTGTAATCACTGGTGTTGTGCTATCTACGTATGCGCGTGTGTGTGTGTGTGTGTGTCTGTATGTATACCCGTGCCTCTACATATATATATAAAAGCAATATTGGAGAGGAGGCTTATTAAATTTTATTATATTTGCATATTTATTATTATATAAAAAAAAGAACAACAACACGCCAACAAAACCAAAAAAGGAAAAAAGAGACTTTGAACGGCCTAGTAAGTAGAAGTCTTACTACACAAACAAGGAAAAAATTCTGAAATAATCGAAGTCGAAGGGGCTACGTGGGGGTGGTGGTTGGTAGAGTCACCAGCATCCGTCCCCTATATCTTCTTCTTCAAAAAGATTTAGATTATTGATGTTAGCTATCCACTATGTGTTATGTGTAGGTGTATCTTTTTTTTTTTTTTTTCCTTTTTTCTTCTTCTTCTTCTTCTTGTGGTGGTGGAGAGTGGAGAGATGATGATGGTTCTATTAGTAGGTTGGGCGCATGTTTCTACATACCTGACCGCGCGGCTGTCACAGCAAGACGGAAATTCTCGAGAAATACTTTGTTGCCTCGACTTAACAAGCCAAGTTGCCACCGATCTCATTTCCCGTTTGTAAGTCCTGCAATGTTTCTTGATCGCCTTGGAGATGAATTTGTGAAGCAGTTTGACAAGTTTATTCTTGGTTCAAAGTCGCCTCAAAGATTTGAAATATTTCAACAAATGGGCGTCCTTGGTCGCCTTGGTCAGACTAGGTTCTTCATCATTCCTTCCAAGTTTAAAGAAGATTTGGACAAGACAAAGTTTGCCAAGCCACAAGATTACGTGCTAGAAACAGCGAAACGGAAAGCGCTGAACATCGAGAAAAACATGTTCGTACACCAAGAGAAAGACCTAATTGTGTGTGCCGACACTATTATTGCGTTCAACGGCAAGATCTTGGAAAAACCAAAAGATGAAGCGGATGCCAAGCGCACTTTAAAAATGTTGAGTGGTAATACCCACACAGTTTACACAGGCGTCGTAATGCGATACCTCGATCATAAAAATGAACGTGTGGAATCAAGTTTTGTGGAGGGCACGAGGGTGGAATTTATGGAAATGTCGGAGTCGATGATAGATGCATATGTTGCCACCAAAGACCCTATGAATAAAGCTGGGTCTTACGGCATCCAATCTTCAGGCGGTGCTTTTGTTAAGCGCATTGATGGAGATTACTATAATGTTGTTGGTTTTCCTTTTAATCGCTTTGCGCGGGAGATGGGCAGAATTATGGACGAGCTAGCTGCACATGGTGAGCGCCCAGAGGCGAAAGATATTTTTGAATCATTTAGAAATGCCGACGTTAATTCTCCAGAGTATATGATGCAAGTGGACGAAATGATGAGTCACTGGAGAGACCAAATGTTGAGCTCAGGCATACTGACCGAAGCTCAAGTAAACGCATTGAAGGCACAGCCAAAAATGCAAAGTGAGGCGATTGCGTTTGTGAAGAAGAACCTGGAAAAGTTATCGGAAGAGTTCAAAATTATGGGAGAAGGGTTCACCGGTGATGCTCAATTGGCAGAAAATTTCAAGAAGATGAGCAAAAACATTGATGAAGTTAAAGACTTACCACAATACATTCACTCTGATGATGCAATGAATAAGATTGAGAAAGAGCATGGAAAAATGCTAAACTTACTGAAGGAACAGCAAGACCGTCTGCAAGAAAAAATCAAAAGGGATATGAATTTTGTCAATCAAGCGGGCCTTGACGAACAGGATCAAATAGCAAGTCTGGCCAAAGAGTTGGGGCTTAACTCTGGGGTTGACCAAAGTGCCGATACGGGCGACAACCCCCTTTCTTCCAGCATGAGCGAAATCAACAAAATGATGTCGAATTTGATGTCAAGCGTAGGAAATCTTGATGCCAAGCTATCCTCAAGCAACACGAATGTGGCAACTCCTGGAGGTATTAATACTGAAAATTCAACTCCAGACATCGAAGTCGTGCCTGATGACGAAAGCAAAGCGTGATTTTAGCATCTTGTATTCACGTAATATATATATATATACAAATTAAGCTATCGAAACATTTTGAAACTCAGCGCTTGGCCGTTTGAGCGATAATGAATACAAAATCTTGGTTCAACCCATATCGCGTATGATACATTGCAGTGAAGTGCTTTCCTTGTTAACAAATCAAAAAAATGTATATATATTTTTTTTTTTCATTTTAATGTATATAGCATTTTAATAGTAGTTAAAGAAAGTAATTTACTCCTCTTACGAATTATTTTTAATTAATAAAATACACATGAAGACCACAAACGTTTTTCGACAGAGTCGTAAATAATTTAAAAGGTGGTTTTATTTTTAGAATCAGAGGCAAAAACAGGCTGCTTTTCCTTTTCACAAATAATCGTAATTGACTTTCATCTCAGGATCGTGAAAATTATCAGGCCGCGTTTCAAACACATCCCCATCATTGCACCGAATTATTCCAAATGACGAATTTATCGAATTATTAGAAACGTCGCCAATATATATTGTATTGCAGGCAAGATCTAATCTTCCAAGTCCCTCTTTTCTATTTCTATTCCACTTCCCTTCATATCTACCCTCCGATGTCGTCAAGCAACCATTTCCATGAAATTCGCCGTTTACGAAATCACCAATGTATTTGTCCCCATTCTTCCACGTGAACGTTCCAAAACCAGTAATTTCTCCATACTTCCATGCACCCTCGTACACATCTCCATTGCTGCTTGAAAATACTCCATATCCATGAAAATAATCTCGCTCAAAGTTACCCTCATAACAATCCCCAGCTTTGCTAATCATTACACCTTTTCCGTTTCGTAAGATTGATAATGCAACAACATCAATTCATTCATGTAATATAGTATAATAATAATAATAATAAGCACGTTATATATTTTATTATTATTATTATTACATCACATCACACCATCATCTTCTCTTATCATTAATTAATACATCGCAAACGGATCGTCGATCAGACAGTCGCTACTTGGGGGCCGATCCCCACTCATACAGAAACATGTAGAGTTGGAGGCCGTCTTTTCCAGCAAAAAAAAAAAGAAGAGGAAGAAGCCAACTCCTCAACAACAACTCACTGCTGCCAAAGGAGAGAGGCTCGCTAGGGGTAGATCCACATGTCCCTGCCGCTACCCTGCATGTTGCAGTATGAACCCACAGGCCCAGCGTTGGTTGTATCCCCACGGCGTCAACATGCCCTTAAGCAGATATGTCGTTGTGTTGCTGGTGCTCGTGGCGTTCCTCGCAATAGCCGATGCTGCTCCACTTCAGCCAAAGAAATCGAGAAGAGTGTTCTTCCCGCCGAATCTGATTAAGGAAAAACTGAATGATGGCGATTACAACATAGATGGGGGGTTGTTCGAGAGCTACGTCGAAGGTGTATGTGCGCAACAATATGGACAATCAGGAATTTGCTCTTCTCCTTGCATGCAAAAGTGGCCCGATGATCAGAGTCGTTGTATCGTTGAAGGAAAAGATGGCAATTGCATTTGCGTGGATCCATGCGTAGTATTGGGTCTTCCGCGTTACAACGATTTTGGTAATGAAATACAGGGATCGGGATGCGAAGAGTGTGTACGGCATAAGAATATGAAGCATTACATGAAGCAGCCTTGGGTAATTTTGGAGAGCCCTGTGAACTGTGGGTGGTGCGGTACAAGCTGCGTCTCTGCCGATGCGAATGGCCCAACTGTCTTGGGAAACGAATGCCCAGACAATTATCAATACACCCTTGCCCAATGTAGACTCCAAACCTTAAACGACGAGGATCTACATGGAATCAAAACAGAAGAGCCTTATGGCGGGGACAAACAGAAGAAAGAGGCTGTAGGAGATCAAGCAAGCAAGGACAAACCAGTTGGCGAAAAAGTCGCAGAGATTTACAAAGTATTATCATGAAAAATGCTTATTTACAAATCTATTGTACATAGTAGTGGCGAATGTAGCACGTTTTTGAGATCTGGTCAATATTGGGTCTATTGGGGATAATCTCAGGGAACTGGTCGGAAGTTATGCGTATCATCAAGAGCAACGATAATAATGGAATTCTGAAATGGAGAGATTCATACAAAAAAATAAGGTCACGGACCGAATCCCCACTCAGAGAGTGTTGTTATCTGGTTTTGTTGGTAAGTAATAATTTCATCGGGAAGTCTCGTAGTCGTGGCGAATGTTAGCACGTTTGAGATCTGGTCTCAATATTGGGTCTATTGAGGATAATACTGAGATGTTTTAGTTGTTTTTGATGAGAAAAGAGAGTTTGTTCGTTTTCTTTAAAGCTTTTAAGTACGTAAATGTTAATCCTGTCTAATGTACATAACCCTTCTTCTTCTTCTTCTTCTCGTACATTAGAAGATAGACACCTTCTAAAAACATTTTTTATATTTAGGAGATACGAAGTATAATAGAAGATAATTTGAAAATATTATCAAATACAACATGTACTTCAAACACACGGGCAATATATGTGTTATTTATTTTTCAACTCGACGCACTATTTTTGTTTCGGGTAAGTAGGTATTCCATTCCGGCAACTCTGCAAAAAGGACACGCATGAGTAAATGATCACTTGTACCTTAGCTCTGCAAACGTGCGATCAATTCTGCCTTTCTCCCGGCAAGAGACAAACCCTTTTTCTTCAATAACTCACGTAGCTCGACGCATTTCAATGAACTAAGGTCTTGAGAAGCAGATTTCTTACTTCCTTTTTTCTTTGACACCTTGGTACTTTTCTTTGCAGACCCAGCTTTCTTTTTGGAAGAAGACTTTGGGGTTTTGGAGCGTACCTTTTTCTTCTGGGAGGCTTTTGGGGTAACCGCTACTTCATCCGTGACAATTGCCAGTTTTTGCGTTTTCTTTCCATATGCAGGGGTCCTTTCGCTTCGTTCCACGAACATCATGTAAATATATGACACTACTAAAACCCAGACGTAAAAGGCGTCTATATTCAAGAGGTTCATAGATGCAATGGCGGTAAGGATGGCGCCCCAATACTGTGGATCACTTATGCCCAGGTTGTAAGGGAAGCCAGTTACCCATGGAACGCTGTAGCCAAAGCGTACGCCGTAAAACGTGCCAACAGTACCCAGAGAGCTGTAAACACCAGAGTTTAGTGCTTGTCCAACAGCAAACAGCAGCACGTCAACAACTGCCATCACGTTCAGCTCGAAATCATACGTCTGGACTTCATACGCCTCGGGCAGCACGGCGTTCACCGGTTTGAAATAGTGTGGAAATGCAGCTCCACAGTACTTGGCAAGCACGAAAAACTGCACCAGCTTCATTCCATGTGCAACGTAGCTCATGGACTGACAAGGGTGCATTCCAAGGGATTCGGAAATTTTGCACCATGAACCCGGAAAGTGCCAAAGGTACGTGTAGTACAAGTATGGTAGCGTCAGCAACAAGATTCGAATCTGGTTGTGAGCGTCCAGCTCTGGGACCGTCGCGCTTGCGAGGGGGTCGAAGTAGTGCCCCTTCAGGGCTTGGTAGACGAAGGCCATGGTCAGCTTGTGTGTTTTTCTTTTTCTTCGTTTGCGTCGGGGCGATGCGTGGATGGTCGAAGCGCTCTTCCGGTCTTGGCCTCAGCGCCACACACGCACCCAGGAAACGGACGCATCGATATACCTGTGCTGTGTCTGTGTGAATTGTAGTTTAAGTAGTAGAGTTGTTGTTAAAGAAAAAAAAAGATGTTGTTGATGATGATGATGAAGTGTTTTCTTATTATTATATANGGTATTATCATATAGTAGTAGCCTACTATTTTTTTATCATCGATCTCATCATTGTTCATAATAAATTTGCATTTTTGTTGTTGTTGTTTTTTAGTGGTGTATTATTGCTTGCTTCTTCTTGTCGCTGTATTTTTTTTCTCATTTTTTATTTTATTCTTCATATATTTTTTTGAATCAAAACGCACCATCATTGCCGTCGTCACGAATCCGTCCATCACTCACTCACGTATTGCTTGCCTTCTTCTTGTGGTGGTTTGGCTTCTTCGATCGATCGCAGGAATCAAACGGCGTCACTATGGCGGCATAAAGCTAAGTTCCAAAGAATTCAGCTAAACTTTTATTTAAATTCATTGTCACAGAATGCCCTACCAGCTTAAGCTATCGCCGCACCAGTGCTGTGCCCATCGTATCAATCGCGTAGCCTAAATGGAGTAAAGGGAAGTCTAGGCGCACCAGTGCTGTGCCCATCGTATCAATCGCGTACCTAAATAGAGTAAAGGGAAGTCTAGGCGCACCAGTGCTGTGCCCATCGTATCAATCGCGTAGCCTAAATGGAAGTCTAGGCGCACCAGTGCTGTGCCCATCGTATCAATCGCGTAGCCTAAAGGGAAGTCTAGCCGCACCAGTGCTGTGCCCATCGTATCAATCGCGTAGCCTAAAGGAAAGTCTAGCCGCACCAGTGCTGTGCCCATCGTATCAATCGAGTCAAGGGAAGTCTGCCGCACGATGGACACAGCACTGCGAGGTTTCCGTGGGTTTGAATTCGGTGATGCTGTCTCCTGCGTAGAGCCCGATATGGGTAGTCTAGGAAGTACCGTTTGGTTTTGCTCTTCCTCAGGTGAACGTTACTCGAGTGTGTCCTAGTAGAAATGGGAGAAACGCGTACTTGTCCCCCTTGCTGTGTGGTAGCGAATCCCCGCGATGTGTTTTCTAAGGTACTGTTCGCGCGATGACCCACAAGTTCGACGGCAGATATAAACCACTACATAATAAGGATATGTGCATCTCATTGAAACTTTCAACGGTGTATGTTCCTTAATTAAGTTCCTGGCTCCGCTGAAATCGATCACGCACGCCATTGTCCTCCATTATGGCGGCAGCGATTCGGTGGGAAACACGCAGCAGCAGAGGCTCGAAGAAGAAGAAGGTCTCAACACTGTGGGTCTCAACAACAAATGATAATATGACATTTTTATTGTATTATATTTTTCATCAATCAATTATTATTCACTTGTGTTGTTGTCTATAGTTGTTATCCACTATTATTATTATACGCCATTTCGCAATCATCTTCATTCGTCCTATGTATTAGTAGTCTTATTAGTACTGATATCATTTTTTTTTGATGATGATGAGATAAAAAAATGCTACTATTATTATTATTATTGTAAACAATTACAATCTTTTTTTAAATTGTTTTTTGAAACAACACGGCTGAGTATGGAGAATGGGGATGGGAGAAAAATGATCGCGCGAAACCCTCCTTTTTTGGCGTTTCTGCAGTCGTAAGCCCGTCGATTGTCGCATGAACTATCGAAGCATACAAACGAGTCAAAAACCTTTCGCGCGACTTTATCTTTCATAGCTTTTTTTTAATCTTGAGAAGAGAAGGAGAAAATCTACACACCATGAGCGCTATCGTTGCAGATACGAACACTAGCGAAGCAACGAACACGGGGCCAACACTAGATTCGGAAGCAGAGCATACCAAGATTGCTAACGCGATCTCGAAAGCCGAAGTTGAACTGCATCGGTTGTGGGATATTGTTGGGCTTGGAGACGACGATCGTGGGCGAATTTTGTCTGAGATTTACCAGAACATCAACGGCGTAATAACTTCTGTGTTGGAAGAGGAGCAAGAGTTATGCGAGCAGTACAAAACTCGAATTGCAGAAGCCGTCGCTGAAGTAGCGAACCTCTCTTCCCAACTGGGAGAACAGAAAATCGTAGAAGGTCAATGCAATGGGGAGACCCTGACCCAGAGCGTAAATCGCCTCGATATGGAACTTTTGAGTATTCGCGAAAGACATAAAAAGCGATTTGACGAGCTTGATGCCATTGTAAATACGATAAAGACCTTGTCCACCACCCTCGGTGCCGACGTGGCCGAAAACTTTGAGACCGTAGGTACTGACTTGACGAGTGATCACGAAGTGTCTCTGAAAGAGCATGTAGTAGAGCTAGAAAACGAAGTTTCCAACCGTCTCTCAGCCCGATCCAAACTTGTGAACGAAATGAAAGATTTGATGTTTGAGCTTGTAATGGAATGTGAAACGGAGATCGACAAGGCCGTCATTGACGGTGGCGAAAGCGTTGGCTTGAGCATCGCGGATTTGAATGCTCTTTCAAACCGATCCGCCGAGCTCCAACAGCTCAAAGTTGAACGTGAAAGCAAGATCACCGAGCTGGCGGGGCAAATTAATCGCTTATGGGAAAGACTAAAAGTTCCAGACTCTGAAAGAGCGGAATTTTTCTCTCAACACCATGGTGTTGGTCTAAAAGAGATTGCCGCGTGCGAGGAGGAATTGAAGAGGCTCACAAAACTGAAGATGGAGAGGTTGAAGCCGCTAGTACTTGAGGCCAGGGAAAAGATCAAACACTTGTGGGGAGAACTTCATTTTAGCGAAGAGCAACAGACTGAATTTCAAGAAATGACCATTGTTGAGGAAAACTTTACCGAAGAGACTTTAAACAAGCATGAGACATACATTGAACGTTTGGAAGAACAAGCTGAACAAATGAGACCGATCATGAAAAACATCAATAAAAGAGAAAAAATTATTGCTGACCGTGATAACCTAGAAGAACGAGAACGACAAGGCGCAGGCGCAGATCGCTTAAATAGCCGTGGACGAGACACATTCAAACGATTGCAAGAGGAAGAAAAGATACGGGCAAGAGCAAAAAAGCTTTTGCCGAAGATCAACAAAGAATTGGCTGCTGCGTTAAAGCAATGGGAGGACCGATACGGCTCGCCCTTAACTTATGACGGGGAGAATTACCATTCCAGAATGGTGCGCCAGCGCAAAGAATACGCGGACAGGAAGGAAGAAGATAAACGTAGAAAAGAGAAGGAAAAGGCTGATAAGAAAATGGCGAAGGCGAAGAAAACGGAAAATAAATTTCATGCAAGCAAGTCGAGAAATGGGGCTATGAAAAAGAGGCGTCCGTCGCAAGCGCCACTGTCACAAAAGAATTCGAAACATTGAATTGCCCAATACTGCAGTAAGCATTACCAAATACAATCTCAATGCAAGCATTTTGACCTATATTTGGCTCATACTGTAAAAAAGCGGTTGCTTTTTTTGACTGTAGAAATGAATTAATATTTTTAGTATATGTACACACGCACGCAACTTGGTACATGGAATGTCTCGATGACCCTTGGGTCTTGGTTCTGATGCCGATGTACGTACGTCTCGTGTTTCCTAGAAATATTTTTTGTTTTTTCAATATACACATGTACAATTGTACAGTTTTGTAAAAGTAGCAAGCGTCGATATATATATGTACGTACATGTATGTATGTATACTGAAATGTACGTGTATATATATATATATTCGTAGAACTTAAACCCATAGTCTCCTCGTGTTTCAATCATACGTTATGTTTTTTACTTCTTCCAATGCATGATGCACACGTCTTTGCAAGCATGTGAAAAATCACAATGGACGAGCCGCGCATGTAAGCATGGCAATCACAAAGTCTATGTTCTCACTATATTTTTGAAATAATACCAACATTGTTTCTCATAATAGCGATCGCACCATCAATCATTTCGTTCATGATGTCTGCTGCTGGTTGAACATCCTTCACTGCGCCCGCCGCTTGCCCCATCAGCCAGTATCGATATTCTAAGGGGTTCACTTCTTCACCATTTTTTGATCTGGTAGAGATGTCGTGGGCAACTGGCACGATACCTTTTCCTGCCAAGGTTTTGATCTCATCTTGGCGGTTTTCTTCCCAATTTTTAACATAATCCGTCATAGCCCCTCGCAATGGACGTCCAGTAAAAATTATCGTCCTCGTGGTCCCTTCCGAAGAGGTTTCGATAACCGTTTTTTGGTGTATTGGAGGTGCACCAGCTTCCTCTGCGCAAATGAAACGTGTACCAACCCACACGCCCGAGGCGCCCAAACTCAGTGCCATTGCAAGACCGCGACTATCGTAGATACCACCAGCCGCAACGACAGCAATTGGTTGGCCTGTTAACTCAGACTTTTTGCCACGGCATAAGTCCACAACCTGTGGAATTAGAACCGAAGTCGCTGTGTCCCCAGTATGCCCTCCGCCTTCAGTACCTTGTGCACAAATAATGTCCATCCCAGCCGCAAGCGCCTTTGATACATGCCTTGTGCTGCCAATCATGTTCATGCACAGTATGCCTGCACCATGCAGCTTCTCGACGGCCCATCGAGGTGGGACTCCTACAGCGGAAACGAAAAGCTTCGCCCCACTTTCAACAATGACATCAATTAATTCTGGCAGCTGCCCTCCGGTGTAGTCATGATTTGTTTTACGCGCACTACCACCGACTTGAGGAAGCAATAAATCGACACCAAAAGGTGCGTTCTTATCCACTAAGTCATCTTTAAGCTCTTGAATAACTTCCCTCATGAATTTTGGGGTGTAACCAAGTCCTCCAATAACACCCAACCCCCCAGCGTTTGTAACAGCAGCCGCCAGGGCAGGACCAGCCGCGACGTTCATCCCCGCCAACATGATCGGGTGCTTGATACCGAACAGTTCGGTTAGCGGTGTCTTAAAAGTTTCTCCTTTCGACATTGTTTAATGTATAATGGTCTTCGCTTTTCGTCGTTTGTGATTGGGTTCGCCGCGCAAACACCCCACTGCCGCCGCGTTGTGAGAGCAAATGTCCAAACACGCGTTTGTTCTTTCTTCTTCTTCTCGAGGGGAGGATGAGAATAATAATAATAATAATAATAATAATAATAATATAAAAAATAATAATGGATGATAATAATAATAAATTAATTAATTATAATAATAATGATAAATCTTGTTGTTGCCGCTCCTGTCCAACCCTTGCCAAGTATATTATTTCAGTACTCTTCTATTTCCCTACCACTATAGTTAAGGATGTATTTGCGCCCATAGTTAAGGCACAGGAAAATGGATTAGAATTTCCAAGGCTTCGCTGCCGATGCCTCTTTCTCAGTACTGCAATACACTACATGATCGTTTTATTTAAGGAACTGCTGTTTTTCCTCCTTTCTTCTTCTTCTTCTCTCTTCGAACGACTCTGCTTGGCCAGAAGAAATGGTCGGTCGAAGCGTCTCGCTTTTTGTGCACTGCGGGTCTGAGCCGAAGGAGGACAGCCTGCGAGCGAAGCGCCAACTTCATTCCTCTTGCTAATTATGGATAGAATCCAGGAAGCCAAACGGAGGCGCCTGATGCGCAAGAAGCTGAATGGGGAAACGTTGTCCGATACAGGCGGCACGCTGAGTGCTGCCGAATGGGTCAAAAAAATAGGTGCTCCAAAGGCCCATCAAAAGAGTGACGATCAAAAGACAATGAAGAAGAAAAAGCGGCGAAAACTTGATGAAACGGGGGCTGTAAAGGTAAAGCATGACTTGGATGATATTGAAGCTGGTAAAACGATTGTCTTAACTCTCGCTGATTCTGAGATTTTGGGTGAAGGTGGCTCGTTAAACACTCAGGAGGTTGCAACGCTTGAGAACAGTGAAATAACAAATAGTATGAGAAACAAAGGTAAGAAAAATAACATATTAAACTCTTTGTACGCCGAAGAGGATGATTTTGGTGACTCACGGCCAGGAATATTGGGAAAATATGACGCGGAGGAGAAAGAAAAGCAAAGGATGGAGAATTCCGGCTTTCTCTTGGTTGGAGATGCTGGAAAAAGACTACGGCTAAACAATGACGTGAAAACTAAAGTCGATGTAAAACCGGGAAACGATGGAAGACAACGCATTTCTTTGACAATGAGCGAAAGCGATAAAGGCGTTGAGATGCAAGACGTAGTGGCAAAAAAGGTGAAAATGAAGAAGCGAAAGCATAAGAAAAAACATAAAAGGTCGAAAAGAAAGGTTGCCGTTGAAGAGAACGAAAGTCACGATGTTGAAATGACTGGACAAAGTGATCTGGTGCAAGTTGATAATGATGTAAACGACGATGAGGAGGATGATAGTGATTTGTTTGCTTCACTGGCGCGTGCGCGCAAGATTGCAAAGAGGAAAGCACAACATGGGAAAAATATGGGCATGGATGGCAATAATATCAAAAATAGCGTTGAGGATATTGCGAAGTACGCCGCCAAGTCACGAAACGAAACAAAGGAGCTGCAAGAAGTAAAACGAACTTCCTATGAAAATGTCGCCGTTCAAAACGTGGAGGAGGCGCAGGATGCTACCGGTAGCTTTATCGACGACAACATCGTTTCCACAACGACGGAGTTTACAAAAAACATCAGTCGTGTACTGAAAAATCAAGAAACAGATATAAAACCTAATTCTGAACCGAAAAGCCAGCTTGAAGATGGCAAGATGGTGATAGACGAGGACCCAAGTGGTGCATTGACTTTCAAGAAACCAGCACCCGTGACAACCAAGAAAAGGACGAGAGACAGTGTACATGAAATATTGCAACGCGAGGAAGTTCAAGAGGCGAAGAAAAACAGCCTTGGAGCCACACTTAACCTTTTGAGGAACCAAGGCGAATTTAACGAGAAGAGCAGTATCCTCGTGGGGAGGAAAAACGATATAAAGGGTCGTGACGATATCGCAAGTGTGAATAAACCTGGTGATAGGATCAAATTGGAATACCGGGACGAGCAAGGTCGCTTACTCACGCCCAAGGAAGCATTTCGGCAGCTAAGTTACAGGTTTCACGGTATTGAGCCGTCGAAAAAAACGAAGGAAAAGCGTGAAAGACAACTGCAGGATCGCATAGAGAAGAAGAAATCCAGATTACAAGGCAACAAGGTCAATGGTGGCAGTTTTTCTACTTTGGTACGTGGCGGCAACTTTGAAAGTCAGATAAAGAAATCACAGCAGCCTTTCGTATCGCTGGACATACAATGAAAAGGAGCTATGAAAAATATTCTTTTAAAAGATGAAATATGAACAAAAAATGTTTCTAAAATAAATGTGTTCATTATATATATATATATACACTATACACACACGATTTTGCACTCTTTGTATATCGTTACATGGAACTTACCCCAACGAGGTATCATATGTAGCAACGTGCCCATGCCATGCTCGCATACATTTATTGTCCTGCAATTATAATCCCATATGCGATGAACATCTTCTGCATGGCCTTGTATATTTGGTGTATATATATGTTTATGTATGTACAGATGATCAAAATGATTGACACAATTTTCCATTATATGTATAATACACATTTTATTGCAAAGCTCCCAATAGATGCGCACCAGATGCGAACAGCGAACAGCTATACTGACCCCGTTTGACATCAAGACTGGACCATGATTTCTTTGAAGAAGAGTGGCAGCACTTGTTCGCAAATTACCGATGTAAACACCTTCTTAACCTGCTTTTCAACAAGCTTAGAGCGCCTCAAAAGCCTGTCCATATTGCAATTTTCTGGAACAGAGCTTGGTTCACTTTGGACTATGGCTTTTTTTGGATCTATAATAGTGGACGTGTCGCCCTCACTACCATTTTCTATAAATTGATCTTGGGAGAATGCTTGAGGCCACTTTATGGTGCCCTTCACATCGGTATTTTCATACTTGCCTTCCCAATGAAATGTTATGTGGAGATCGTATGTTACTATATTCTTCGCTTTACGCACGTTCACCGCAGCGTAACCACTGTCCAGAGTGACTTTGGTTGCCTTAGCAGTGCCTTTCTTCAGTCCAGGAAAGCTCGATTTGCTAGCATACAGTTCGCTCAGAAAAGCTTCAGCCCAAGGCATCAAATTCTTCTCTTCCCAGTGATAGTTGTTAGCGTTCCATTTAGAAACCCCAGCTTTCATATCAATCTCTTTCTTAAGCGCCTCTTCTTTTGTTATCCTCTGCGGCGCTTGAAAGTTTGCGTCGCTAGCTTTGTCTCCAAACGCGTAGTAGTACGTTCCTTGGCGAGCTCCTACCGAAACCGTGCCTTCGGTGGCACTCCCGTCAGCTTCTTCGGTGGCGGCTCCCTCCTTGACGTGGTTGTCATCGTTGACAATGACGCTCATTGTCCGAATATCTACTGCCTTGTTCGATCGCGACAATCCTGGGGAGAACGAGTGGCAAAGTGGTCGCGCACTAACGGGCTGCACTTTGCGCACTGGTAGACCGCGATTTCAAAGAAAGGCAACAAAAACGTTTTCTTATTCTTATTCTTATTTTATTTTTATTGGCCATTATTATTATTATATATTTTATTTAATAATATATATTATATTTTATTATTATTATTATTATTATTATCTATCATTATTGTTGTTTTCTTTTGTTCTACAACAACACTCTCGCTACTACTAATAATACAATCATCAGGTAATAATAAATACACACAATTGAAAATGAAAAAAGTAGTAATAAAACAACAACAATAAATGAAATAAAATATAATTGAAATAATTTCTTATGAAGAAAGAAGAGACGAGAGATGTGTTTCAATCGCGCATATATCATACTTGTCAGTATACGACTGACATAGGTGCATTGGAACACCAAATGTCAGCAATTGTCGTTGTCTCTGTATTTACAACACGTTTAAACTGTTGCAATGGGAAAGTACAATTTTCAAAATGTTCTCTCATTGTACCTAGGAGGATGTAGTTGCTAGTCTATGGAAATTCCGACACGACAACTGAATCGGAGGCTGAAGGATTGCCGCTATTGTTGTTGTGTGTTATTTTTTATTATTTACTCCACCAATTTTTATTTTATTATTATTTATTCATCACATCCTTCATCATCATCAGTTCTGCTACATTATTATATTAACTACTATTGGAATTGATTGATTATTAATAACGGGGAAGAAAAGGGATTGAAGCGCAGTTGAATTCACGCGTTGGGCCGACCTACCTGGCATAATTCCGTGCTGCATCCGGTATCTATTTTCGCTGCATTGACTCGGCTACCCACGGCTTGAGGTTATCCTTGGCTGCATTTACACATCTGTTGATTTGCTAAAGTAGAAGGGCTCCTTCGCGGGTGGTGCAATGGCTGACGTGGAAGAGAATGAGAACCCAGGTCCTGAAACCAATACGGAGGTTGCGGACGAAAACCAACAACTAGAAACGGGGCAGGAATCGACGGAGAATGGTAGCACGGGTGACGGTAATAATAGTGATAATGCAGAAGACGAGGAGGATCAGGATCCTCCTGTCTCGGACCCAAAGTCTGACAATTATTTTACGAAGAGGCGAAACAAGGCGGCTAACGCGATTCAACAAAAATATAGAACTTCCAAAGGTGAACGCGACTACGAAAAAGTTCTGCGCGATAGCGAAGCAGAAGAGAAGCGCAGGACTTTGCGTTTGGCTAGAATAAGGGATAGAGAGCTGGAACTGCAAGTTCTGAAGGGTTTACCCGCGGATAAGGTGGAAGAGTGGATTAATAATCAGCGGAAGAATGCGTCGAAAAAGATTCAGCGTTTTTACCGAGAAAAAGTAACCGCAGACGGTAACGCGCAGCGTACTGGGGGAAATGGCATATGGCGTGGTAAGGGACGCATGTCGCATACTGGGCCTATTGCAAACGAGCGCTTGCGCGTGAAGACAGCAGTCATGCGTGCAGATCAGCTATTGGCACAGGGCGTTGACGAAGAGTATGAGGCAGAAATGGAAGAAAGCCGTTACTTCATCGTACCGGAGTCTGCAGAGCCTGGGGCAATCCGCTTGGCAAACTTGCAACATCAAATACAGGCGAAGGCCATGAAACGTTTAGACGACCGGGAAAATGAGAAAGAAGAACAACGGCAGAAAGCACTCTTGGCATCTGGCGCGACGCGCTATTCCAGGCTTAGAAAGAACGCAGGTCCAGCAAAAGGGAGTGCACAGCACCGATATCAACGCCTTTTAGAACTTAGACACGAGGCGAAAATTAAACTGGCATTGAGGAACGAGAAAAAAGAATCTGGGGAGGAAGACTTCTTGCGAAAACAACGGCTCATGCTGATAAAGCGGAACAAGGATTTGATAGAGCAGTTGACAAAACCCAAGAGACTTGAGGGTGTGAAGCCTATCGGCGTTGCAAACGAGGAAGTATGGAGGCGACGTAAGAAAAATAATATGAGAAGCGACGAATTGGAACAAGAGGACGAGGACCCCGCCATGGCCCAATTTCCATTGCCAAAGGGCCGTCGTCTAGAAAAGGCGCAACAGAGGCACGAGACGAGTCTGCAGGCCATGGAGCCGGAGAAAGCTTGGTGGCAGGTTACAAGAAATGGGATCGCGATGGATATCCGCGACGTGACGCCAAAATCGAGAGAGCTGCATAAGAATATCGAGATGCCATGGTCCGAATGGAAGAAAAAAGGGAGGTTATCCGGTAAGAACAGGCGATTGTATGGTCGCTCTGGCGTGCCAGACATATTCAATGGCGAGTATGACCTGGAACCGGCACTTCAAGAGGAGGACAAAGATGCTTCCGATTGGTGGCTAAATTTTGCTTTGGGTGCACTGGCTGAAACCAAGACCGCAACAGCGGCTGCCGAGGTGGCTGAAAACGTCGGCAAAGGACGCAAGTTTGACTCCTTTGTCAAGAAAGCTGAACGTAAAATCTTCCATAAATACAAGCAACAAATAGTCCGTCAATCGATGTTGCACGAGAGCACGAAATTGCAAGCGTATTCGCCAGAGAAGGCTGTCGACGACTTGTACGGTGACTACGATCCAGATTACTATGGCTTAAGTCCTAGCCCAAGCGCGTCGCCGCGCGGTCGACGTGGTATGAAACCTGAGACCGCTTTAGATGAAACCTTACGGGAGCTTGAGATGCCGTTTGAAGCCAGCGCTAATGCGTCGAGAAAATTCGCGTGGCATTCTGAGAGCAGTGATTCTGAAGATGGCGATGAAGCTGAAGCCACAATGTCTTACCGCGATGACGTCTCGCAGCCTCCTCTCAGCCAAAGTAGACGCTTGCACCGCAGGAATCGACCGAGCCGGCAAGAATTGCACTCCTCGATGAGGATGCATCGAAGCGGTCGCCGGCGCCCGAGGCAAGATGGTGAGGACAGCATGCAGATGACTTGGCAAGAAAGGGGTTCTGAGCGTCGTAGCAATCGTGGAGATTTTTCGGTGTCTTATAGAAGCAGTGTTGGAAAAAGCAGCGGCCGGAGGCGTTCCAAACGCGGGTCCCCAGGTCGAATTTCAGAGAGCTTGAGGCTACCTGGGAGCAGGAACGATGGTGAAAATCCGAAATTGTACTTGACGGAGGGCAAAATGGGCGATCGGTTCGATAGTCGAGGTGGAGGACTTTTGCTGCCCTCTTCGGCAAGGGAAGACATTTCAACCGGAAGATCTGACAAAACTTCAATCTCAGGCAAAAGTAATGAAAAAAAGAATCGCGCTCTGCTTCGCGTAACGAATTTGAAGTTTTGCACGAAAACGAATTTAAGCAAGCAAATTAAGATGAAGGGGGGGGACCTAGTGTCCTTGAAACTGATCGGATTAAAGAGACTTGGCGCATCGCATAAAGGGAAAGCTATCCGACTCAGGGTGCAATCGGGGTCAGAAGAGGTACATACCACAGACGGAATTGAATGCGATGGCACAAAGGGCGGTATTACATGGCACGACATCTTAGAAGTGTCCACGAACAATAGTCTGAGTGTTGATGTTTTATCGAACAACAAAAAAATCGGTAGCGTTGAGCTCGACGCCGACACCATTCGTTCTGCGTGCCATACTACGGATCCAACACTTTTAAAAGTGCGGGAATTTAAGGCAGATGATGACGAAGAGGACGTGGAAAACTTGGAAGACGCAGCGTCAAAGAGGAAGCGTAAAGTTGTCTGCTTGCTAGATTTGGCGATGCAAGTCATCGATTCTGATAAGACTTTTTCAACCAGCATTTCATTTAAACCAAAAGGTCCTGGTGCTGAAACAACGATATCGCCCTTGGCCCACTCGTCCTTTGAAAGCAGCGGGCGAAACAATGATTATGAAATTGAATTCAGGGACGTGTTGGAGGTCAAGAACGTGGCGCTAGATCATGCTGTAGATTGTACAGTAAAAATAATTTTTGGTAAAGGGGATGCAACATCGTCTATTGAAATGCATGGAAACGTGGAAATAAGCGAAGACGATACCAGTGCGATCGCATGCAAGGTCAGTGATACGCATAAAGGTGGACCTCGCCTTGAAGGTGTGATCAAATTTAATTTTGACATCTTGAAACTTTCGCCACGAGAATCATCGAGTGCTCGCACCGACACCTCAAGTGTGTCCAGGCAGCACTCTGGAAAGCACGACAAGCTCGGTTCGACGTTGCCAGCGTCCAGGAACACAAGTAGCAGAAAGAATCGGTCTCGGCATCGACGTGTGAATACATTTCAGGATGATCATATGTCGTCCTCCAAGAAGCCCGCTAAGAGGAAGGAAGAGGAAAGCGACAATAACAAGGAAAACAAATCTTTACAAAAGAAGTACGGATCTTCTGCGGTCCTGATCGACAACATCAACAAGCTGCTCGTGAAGTATTCGAAGGCCACGGATGCTACCGGTGACGATTTCCGCAAAAGCTTGTACAAAAAGTTTTTAGCGAAAGAAGACAATAAGAATATCTCCGAGTCATCCGCGGCAGACCCGAGTCGCAACATTAACATATCGTTCCAGGCTTGGGTCGACGTCATGTACGAAATTCTGGGTGCCATGGACGACAACAAAATCTTGGATTTGGACCACACCGACCTGAGCAAGGCGTTCTTCCGCATGACTGAAAACGAAGACCTGATCAAAGGTGAGAACCAAATCAGCGTGAATGCTTTCCTTGAGTACATAAATAAACTTTGAATCGCTACGCCTCTGTTGTTGATGAATAATTAATATACTAATAATACTCTGTAGTAGTACTACAAATATCATTATTAAAATAACACACAACATCATCAGTAATCACCGCAACCAACACTTAGTATGAGTAGCAGGCAAATAGTACTAGCAGGTAGACAGCACTTCTAATTGCATTGCTGCTGTGTGAAGTCCAAAGGCACAACTTATGCCCTACCACTGTTGTACCCGAAGACTACGATCCACTCGCCCTAGTTCGTCAACACACGCAAACTGAAAACTCCTCGCCACGACAACAACAACAACACAAGAAGAGAAAGCAGTGCAATAAATAAACAAATTTGTGGGACAGCTCTACTATGAACACACCACTGGCTGGCTTGTACACAATAAGATGATGGAAGTCGGAACACAGCGTTGTGTACTTATCCGTAGTCTCCACCTCCTCGCTCCGCAGGCATCCAACCGACATCGCGAGCTACCGTACTGTACGGAGCACAACACTGTCCCTACTCAGGAAACCACGCTACGCTTGAGCATATATTCGAGCTACCGTACTGTAGGGAGCACAACACTGTCCCTGCTCAGGAGACCACGCTGCGCTTGAGCATATACTCTATATTCCTATATAGTATATATATACACTGTCCCTATCCGATCCGAGGGCTTGAACCTGTGCTTGGCCGTACAGTCCTTGGGTCCATGGCCTAACTCCAGCCCGCCCAAGGTAGGGTTACTATCAGGGTTACGTCCCAACTGCCAAACCACCCACTCAGGCAGCGAGGAGGTCCGCCTCGTCCCCAGTGCTGTGCCCATGCTGGCACCTGGTTTTACAGTTGATATTTTATAATATCGTTATAAAATCCAACATAACATGGACGTAGCACCGCCTTACGTTTTGCCTCTCCCTGCTGGTGTTTAAATCGTGTGTAATTGGGCTCTAGCGGGGGAATAGCATTGGAGGAACTTGGATAATTGGAACAATGGATTGCGTGGCACGATTGCATCAAGACAGACAATGCAAAAAATATATAGACACTACCAGTGATGGAGTAGAAGGGAGGAGAGGAATCAAAACTGGTATCCAGGCCTTCCCGACCCCGCTCCACGCCCTGGACACACCCCTTCCGCGCCATATATATACGTATATATTACCCAAACGCAAATCCGTCGAATTGTAAGAAATGGTACGTGCTCCTCGGCCTCTCCGTAGATTCCCCCTTCTCCCCGTCACTTTCCTTGGAAACGCTCCCGCGGCGGCCATTGGACACCGACGGATCTCCAGCCTCTCCAGCGATATTATATACCGCAATGCCGTCCGCCCACGAACCCTACTAACATGCACCGCTCATCAATCTTTACCGATACCACCAAACCACCGCAGTCAAGAAACAGAGGATCACCAGGACGTCGCGGTAAGGTCATCGAAAGACCAGGACTTAGTGAGGAGGAGATAGAAGAAATCAGAGAAGCCTTCAACCTATTCGATACGGATGGTTCTGGTACAATTGACCCAAAAGAACTTAAGGCTGCAATGCAAAGTTTGGGTTTCGAAGCGAAGAACCAAACGATCTACCAAATGATCGGTGATATTGATAAAGATGGCTCAGGAAGTATCGATTTCGAGGAATTTCTTGATATGATGACTGCGAAAATGAGTGACAAAGATAGCCGCGAAGACATCATGAAAGTATTCAACCTATTTGACGACGACCAAAGCGGAAAAATCTCGTTGCGCAATTTGAAGCGCGTCGCAAAAGAGCTTGGAGAAACCATGACCGACGCAGAGTTGTTGGAGATGATTGAACGTGCAGATAATGACCAAGATGGTGAAATTAACTTTGAAGAATTTTACGCCATCATGACCAAGAAGACCTTCAACTAAAATCTCAATCGTATGTTTTACTAAATCTATAAAAGGAGGAATAATTTGGACGAAATCATTTGTGCGCCCCACGATGCAAAAAAAAGCAAGAAAAGAGAAATTTTGTCAATCGAACCAGTCGTCCGCGTGTTCCGGAAACGGGCGCGCGCCCCTTTTGCGTGTGTAGAAGTGTTTAACACCAGTGGGAATAAATGATTTTTATTTTGTGTGAGTTCTGAACTATGGTGACCTCTACGGTTTTACATGTAATCCTCACCTCGAGATTGCACGCCGCCAGAAACCCCATTACTATCCCTCCCCGAATACCCGCGTTCTTGCATCTTTATTTCTTTTGTACATTTTTCAATGCTACTACTATGCGTGTCCTCCGCTTGAATCATGCCAATTTGTTCCCGCAACTGTTCCGCACCACCCCATCGCAGCCTTGACCTAGTATTGGCCCCTTTGCACTTTCCAAACAGGGGCGAGGGAAAGCGGGAGTATCCAAACAACGCTTTGGAGCCCTATCACCTCGCCTACGCTCACCCCCCTTCGAGAGCCCTTGTCGGCCCCCATGATGATGCATAACCATTGTTTGCCAAACCCCTGATACGACTACAACAATAATTATAATGGAAATGGTGGTGTATATAATTAACTAATCATTATTGTTGTTGTTTTGTAAAGTGAGCACCAGCAGTGGTAGGACAATAATAATAATAAGAGTAGTAGCACAAAGAACCAAGAACACACTACTACGAGCGTTTTAACGTTCACTTGCCTACCGCGCTAATATACCTTCGATTGCGCATCGTCAATGGGCTCGCGCGTGTTACTCCCTTTCTTCGTCGCGCACGCTTCATCGTGTGGGGAACGACCTCGCAGGCCAATAAAGTGGTCTGATGTCTAGTCAAAATCCAAGAAGCAGCAATTTACGAAATGGACCAGAGAGTAATGTTGTGAGCCAGGGGATGATGCAATACCAGGGTAATCTGATGCCGCATATAAATGGCTGGCACCTAGGTTCGCCAATAACTTCTAGGATTGGTGCTCCCCCCGAAACAAGACCCTACAGGCCAAGAACTTCGGAAAATGTACGGCCTGATAAAGTAAAAGAGTGGATTGCGCAAAGGCATCAAATTGCACGTCGTCAGAACAAGCAGAAGAAAGAGAATATTCGGATGAAGCGCAGGATTGTAGCTTTGGAATCTGCATCTTATAAGATGGCCCTCAATGCGCAAGTACAAACGCAAGCCTACCCAGCTTCGTACGTGCCGAGGCCACCTCCATCCGTCCAAAACAGTCGACTTTTTAGTCGAAGGTCCTCAAGCAACAATAGAAAAAATCGCATTGTATGGAAAAGCAAGCCTTCGAGCAAGAAATCGCCACGTTGGGAGCAGGGAATCATCGGAAGGTTACTGTCCAAGGATGAGAAAAGTAGATGCGTCTTGTACGGCCAACGAAAACATGAAATCAACGAGAAGAGCCCAGTGGTGGAGGAAACAGCAACAAAGCAAAAAGTACATAAAATTGTCAGCGTGAAGACACTATATGAGAAGAAAGAAATCGAGGCGGGCGTTGACGATGAAAACGCCTACGCTGACAATGATTTTGAAGATGATGATAACGATGACAAAATGCAAAAAAGTGAGGAGCATGAATTTGAGAAAAATCAGCAAAGCAATGAGAACGGGGACGATGTTGAAGATGATGATAACGATGTCTATGATAATGACTTTGAAAACGAGGAGGAACAAGGAGATAACGATACACCTGTAAACAACGTACATGAGGGCGAAAATGCAAAGCAAGCCCAAAAGTTAGAGCCACCAAGAATGTTTAAAGCCCGGTGGTTTACGAGCAGCAAGTCCAAGACATTTTCAAAGCCAAAAAAACAAAATATAGTATCCCACCCATATACGTGGAATCACTGGAAAACTCCAGAAATGCTTCGCGTGGAGAAAGCTTTGGAAAATTATGGTCCTACGGACCCAGTTTCCATCAGGTACATAGACAAACGTTTCGACAGTCTCGTAAAAAAAGCTAAAAATTTCTCTGGTGCAAAGCGCAGGAAATTTATACGCTTGCAATGGAGTCTTGTGAGCCAAGCAACAACGTATATCATAGAGCATCAAAAGCGAAACAATGAATGGGTGTATCTACTTGATGCAGCAATTGTTGTCCATTCAAGTGGTCTATCTTCTGGTGGAACTTCACAAACTAAATCCTTGTTGCACACAGGACGATCTTTTCCTGGTGGAAGACATAAATTCAAAATTGGACCGCTGGCATAGCCTTCGCGGTAAGTATCTGCACCAATGTATTGGCCGATACCGATTTTATATTCGATCACATGAAAGACAAAAGCAAGACAACGTACCAGGCAGGCTCTAGCAAACCGCATGATGAATCCCCAGGACCACAGTTCAAAAATCAACAGAGGGTGGCCAATCAGTGGCGAGAGCACGTACGGAACGCCCGCGCGGGCCGCAACGGCCGATGCACGGACGCATGAGCCAAAGTAACGTTGCCACATGCAACAAGCAATTCTCATTGGCTTGTAATGCTAAACCCTTACTACCTCGCATAACAGCAATCGCAGCACTCTTCTTATTGTGTGTTTTTAGTTAAAAGTTGTCGCGGTACTACGCAGCAGCACTAGGGGTCATTGTACTTAGACTATGCAAACAGTAGTTGCGAAATCTACCTATGAAAAGATCACGCAGCCTCCTCCTCCTCGCCGCCTTTTCGCTGTGTCCACGGCTACACTTGCCCATCTGCCTCATGGCGACATCAGCTACCTGGCCTCTGGAGCAAGAACCTCACTACGACCCTAACCGTCGCCCTAAGATTTCAGCCTACTGCATTGTGACCTTTGTTGGCATTTCTGCTTACGTAGACGGTACTTTCTTGGAGTAAAATGAAGTATATTAGGGGCAAAAGCAAAAACATTTGTGCGCTCGCTTAACCCGAGATTAGATATTACGATGAACTGCAAGTCCAGACTGACAGGCTTTTTTGTTGGGTCTGTGCTCATTGGGGGATTTATCTTAGGGTATTATTACATGATTGTGTCGCTAAATTTTGTTAACCCCACTCATGTAAATGATGCGGTGAATAAATATTTCAAACGTTCGTTTGCCCAGGAAGTTCAGTTTGCTAGAGCAAACCTTTTGAAAAACTGCCCCAGTCTCGACGTGGCGAAGAACGTTGGTGTTTCTCCTGGATCGATTGACATTGTCATCACCACTGCAAACTTTACTGTATCAACCATAAACAAAAACGCAATCAATTACCTACAATATACTACTGATCCAGATCGGGCCAGAAATGCATGTGAACCACGTGCAATAGTTGCTGGCTCTGGTGCAAGTGCTTGGAAAAATAAGTCCTTTCGCTGTGATCATGCTTCTAAACTTTCTTGCTGCGTAATGCAATCAGCAAGTATACGCGCCAGAACAAACGATATGTGGGGGCAATGTGTTGCCCCATCTTCATCGAACGATTTCTGTCGTTGCACAAATTGTTATGATTTTCGCCTTCGAAGGCCATCTATGCTGTACAATGAGGTTCGTCAACAACTGCGATCTTTTTCGAACAATGGTCTTCACGTGAAATCTAAGGAACATCCAAATGGAATCATACGCAAGATTTTTATTGTATATAACGAGGGCACAGGAAACTCGGCGCCAACATGGTTAGATTCTAAAAACTCTGACATTGTCATTGTTCCTCATAAAATTCTGTGGAAAGCCTACGGTGACATGGCTGGGTATCCAAGCGAAAATCGAAATGCCATTGCTGCGCATCTCCATCGTATACCGAACCTTTCTGAATGGTTTCTTTATTTGGAGGATGACATATTTTTGAATCGCCCACTTCAACTTCGCAAAAATGAAGACTACATTACCAACGACGGAAAAATTGTATCGTACTTGAACGATAAGGCACTTGTGGATAAGAAAAAACCTAAAAATGGTTGGAAAGGAGCAATATGGACAACGTTACGTGCACTTAGAGAAAAATTTGGGCCAAGACATTCATCTTCAAAAAGTTTAGTCAAGGGCATGGAGAATGTTTTAATTGGAAAACGAGCAGGCGAATCAGAACATGCTCCTCGATTTTTTAATAAGTGCGTTCTGACCGAATTATGGCGCCTCTGGCCAAACAATTATGCAGCTACAGTCTCACATGTGCAGCATACCAACGATGATTTCCAGATCATTACTCACCATGGAATGTTCCTTGAAGATCTTGGACTTGGAAAAAATATTCCAATTCATGATACCATTTGCCACGAAATCCATACATTGCAATTGTTCAGTTATAAAAATTTTCTTAATAGAATATGCAGATTCTGGAAACACAGAAAGTTCGACTGGTTACAGGTTCAGGGCGATGGAATTAGCGACGAATATATTTCGGTGGAGCATACAGCAATGGGAAATCTAAGATGGGCGTGGCAGGCTTTGACTGAAGCAATGTGGCCAAAACCATCCAAGTACGAAGTTTCTACTTTTGGCGGAGAGTCTTACCAGAAAGATGAAATGGAAAAGCAAGGGATAAAGCTTTGCAAAGATTACTGAGCAAAATGGAAGGAAAAAGCAAATTGTTCTCATTCTACAACAAGAGAGATATTGTTTGTTTTCTTTATACGAAGTTAATTTAAAGTAAAATCTTGTAATTTTAATATTGAAAAAAAAAATCTTCTTGATGTAAGCCATATTTACGCTAAGTACTCGATTGATTATTTTTCCCCATAAATCACCACTCGACAGCATAGGTCGTTCATATTATACTTTGCCAGATGGGAGAATTGTTTTGAATTTTTCCCGTGTATCTTGTATAAATTCGAATCAGTGGTATTTTCTTGATCTTTGCTCTCCGACAGACCGGCGTCGTCATCTTCATACTCAAGGCTATATTCCATCAAAGAATTTTCAGTATCGACAAGAACATTCTTAAATCCAACGCCTTTTGCTATCTTTCCTATTTCACTTAATCTTCCAAATGTTCGCATACATAGTGGCCATGACTCTTTTGAACCTACCATAACAGGATTTTGATCATTGTCTTTAATTACTGTGCAGCAAATTGCCATTACACCCCCATCTTTTAAGAATTCGTATGCTGTTTGAAATCCTTTTTTTTTATTTGGCAATAAGCAAAATGCACCGTTCGAAATGACATGCGAAAATGTCCCTTTGAAGTCCTTCAACGCGACACTGTCACCTAACGTTTCGATATCGGCATTGTAAAACTTTATTTGTTTGTCTTTGATGTTACTACGTTGAAGCCTTTCTTTGCACCATTCAATCTGTGCTTTACTCAGATCTACTCCAGCTATGAGTTCACAATTAAAATAGTTTGCAGCTAAAAACGAGTCAAACCCAAGCCCACATCCCAAGTCGAGAACTCTTGAACTGGAGGTTGGCAGTAGTGCATTTTTTCCAGCCTGACAACTTACTCTCTCTAACATTTCGAATGGACAACCAACACCCTGGAAATTCACAAGATCTAGGTCCGAAATATTTTTAATTTGCTCTTCGTTGTAGCCTAGGTATTTTATCAAAGCAACCGCCAAGGGTAAATTTCTCTTGCCGATGAGCTTTTGCTTTCCGCCATCATTTGATTCGTTGTCTCCCTCGTTGTAAACTTTGAGCATACTCGCGCCAACAGATTCGTATGCCAACTTTGTGTCTGATTTCAATTGTAAATCTAGTGCATAGCCAAACTCGTCGCATATGCGTTCATTATCTTCATCTTCATCGTAGACAAAAACTGCATCTGCGTATGGCGCTAAAATACCGCTATCGTTTGACGAGTCTTCTGTGCAGTTTTCGACATGGCTCGAGCCAAAGCGCATCATTGGGTTCAATGATTTCATGATTTTTTTGTCGAAAGCATCGCTATTTAATTTATCTTCGTCTTCAATGTCAACTTCATATGACATTGAGTTCAATATTAGGTAAGGTAGCGGGAACGTTTTCCCGTTGAACTTTTTACATAGCTCCTTCGTGGCCTTTTTGTAAAATTCGACAACCCCAGTAGAGTGACCACAATGGCCCTTGCCCAAAACCACCAGGATCCGATCGTCCGGTCCAAAAGTGCCGTTCTCGTCAATCATTAACTTGGCAATAAAATGGCCCATGCATGCATCTTTTAGCAACTGCGCCTGGAATATGCCCGATTTGCCGACATCATCTTCAAAAGTTTCTTGCATGGTTTTCAACAATTCCATTTTTGATACATCTGACGCAGCTTCCCGCCTTATATTTTCTAGCAACTCATAATCCAACTCCAAGCCCATTAGTGACTTGAAAAATATCTGATGAGCCATAGATGAATCGATTAGTGGTGGAAGCCTGCCGCTTTCCAAGCACTTGAAAAAAGAATTAGTAAAGTCCCGGGCAGGTACCCAACCATTCGCCATTACTCCTTCCAAAACACTTTTTACTTGCTCGAACTCCTGCGATTTGTGTGCGTGGTATAATTTGCTTGCTATGGAACGTGGAATGAACCCACCATGGATTTTGACTTTATTTTCTTTGCTAAGGGTAAAAATATCCTCAAAAAACTCTTTGTATGGATCCAAGTTGTGCCTCTCCGCACCACTTTCTAAGTAGTGACTCTTAAAGGTGTCAAAGTCAAACATACCGGACGGACTGTTCAAGTGCGTGTCCAGCAGCTTATCCATATCAAGGCTAAAGTGTTCCATCACGATGTGCAATTTTGCATTTCTGGGCAAGTTTACCACATTCGCAGCCATTAAATGTCTCAAAAATTCAACAATGCGGATCTCCGAATGTATCTCTCCAAAGAACACCAATTTTTTGTTGCTAACAACATTTTTTAAAAACTTTGGGACAGAAGCGAAACGAGTCGATGAGTCCTTGTACAGTGACTCTACCTTGTTCTTTGGATTTCTTAATAAAAGTCTATGGAGAAAATGCAAGCTCCGCGAAGCTGCTATAGACGCCATCGAGACTATGATAAACCGTGAGTTTATGAGGAGAAAGCGTTTGCGCCGAAGATCATGCTTCTGGCTGCTCAGGGTGCGCTACTTACCCAGCATTGTCAGGCGGCACGTGTGTTCGAAAGTTTGTACTACTACTAGTATTTATAGTAGTAGTAGAAGAGTAGCTAAAATCGAATTCTATTATTATTTTGTTTCGAGTTATTCGAGTCAATACTTGTTCTTCTGTAGTGTAAAGGTATATCTCTATTATAATTAGCCTATTTGATGCACAGCAGTGGTGTTATTCGCCTCTTATTCTTCTGGTAGGTTGTTTTGTTGTTGTTATTATTATTTATAATATTATCAAATACAAATTTAAATTAAAATTAAAATATTAAATATTTTTTTTTTGTTTGGTTGTTTTTTTTTTTTTTTTTTTTCTCCTTCTTCTAAATATAAATTAAAATAATAAAAATGAGATGTTTTCGCTTAGGTTCTCCTACAGTGGCAGAGGTAGTCGAGGGCCAAGACTATTTTTTCTGCAAATTCACAATTCTAGACAAATGCTTATTGAAGTTTGTTGCTTTGTCGTCGTCTGCAAATATGTCCTCCTTCACGGCATCTTGCAGATCGATGAAATGTTTTTTCCTATTCAGTTCAGGGTATTCTTTCAAAATTTCGTCTACGCCCTGTAGAGCTTCTGTAATACGGCGCAAAAGATCCTTTCGTTTTTTTCTAATCATCAAAGCGCCTCTTTGGTTGTTTGCTTTCAGGGTATCTAAATGTTGTATCTCGTCCGCTGCCTTCGTGTGCTTTTCCAACAAATTTTGGATTTCAAGGTGTTTATTTTTCAATACTACCAGCCGATCTGAGGCTTTATCTAGGCTCTGGTTAACGATGGTTGGGGCCATTTTCGTCGTACCGACGGCATTATCGTTACTGTCACCGTTAGAAGTTTTTTTGCTCTTCTTCTTTTTCTTTTTCTTCTTTTTCTTCTTTTTCAATAATGGCGCTTTACAACCCGCCCCGTCCGCAACGGAAGCGTCGTTAACGCTGTTGCCGTCAGCAATATCTGTATTATGTTTTTCATATCCGTTGCTTTCGGGGTTTTGAGTTTGCTCACGTGTGTCAAGGAGAGGCCCTTTGCCAGCTTTTAAGCTAGATGAGTCTGCTTTGAGAGCTGTGCCACCTTCATTACTTTGTCCCGGCGTTGCTAAAAGCATCAAAAAATAGCTCGCGATCTTGGCATAACGTTCTTGTCCGTGCCTCAGACTCCCCTAAGGCCGCGACACTTGCCGGAAAAGGGAATGTAAATGCGCTGACCCTTTCATAGACCAGCAGGCCGACGACGACGACGAAGTAGTAGTAGAAAAAATAGTTTTATTAAGTAGAGTACATTATATTGTAGTGTGGTGATTGAGGCCTATGTACCTCTATCCTGCTCCATCCTCTCCTGCTGCTGCTGAGATATGTATATGTTTTGAGTTTTTATCCTCTCATCTACTTACACCATTTTCTTCTTCTTTATTATATATTTATTATTATTAAAATATCATCTTCTTCTTTCTTTTTTCTTCTTTTCTTTTCTTTTCCTCTTCTTCTTCTTCTTATTCTCTTCTTCTTCTTCTTCTTCTTCTTCTTATTCTTCTTCTTCTTTTTTTTTTTTTTTTTTTTTTTTTTTGTTTTTTTTTTTTTTTTTTTTTTTTCTCCTTCTTCTAAATATAAATCTTCTTCTCCTTCTTCTTCTTCTTCTGGTTTTTCTTCGTGTTATTTGCCCAAGAACACTCAAGGGGCTACGTTTCTGCCAGTAAAAGTTTGAAATCGCGAGCATATAAAGTGAAACCGAGGTAGAAATGTCTTCGCTATTTCATGCTTGCGATGAAAATAATCTATACTTGTTGCCCCAACTAATTGCGCACCCAAATATTAAAAATATCATCAACGAAACGTCTGACGCTCGTGGAAAAAGATGGACGCCACTTTTTGCCGCGTGTGCGTCGGGAAACCATGAAGTTGTGCGTCAGTTGTTGAGCGTTGAGAATATCGATGTGAACAAGTGTGAAATGATGTATGGTATGACTCCATTGTTCATGGCAAGTATGCTTGGCCATGACGGATGTGTTCGTTTCTTGCTGCAACACCCATGTATAAAAGTAAATAAGACCGCGAATCAATATCACGCTACACCGTTGTACTTTGCCGCCTCAAGAGGTAATATCAACGTAGTGACGCAATTGCTGGAACGCGACGATGTTCTTGTGAACAAAGGAACCAGTGATAATGGCTCTACACCTCTTTTAGGGGCAATACAAGGAGGTCACACTCAAGTGGTTAAGGCATTATTGAAAGACAAGAGGGTCGACATTAACCAAGGCCGAAGCGACGATGGGTCTACGCCCTTATATTTTGCAGCGGAATATAGGCAGCCTGCAATTGCAAAATTACTCCTGGGTCACCCAGATATTGATGTTAACAAAAGCAACCGTTTGAAGCAAAATGCCTTACACATAGCGTGCGAGAACAAAGATTCGAAAATGGTAAAAATTCTATTAAAACATCCAAAAATAAATGTTACGGCCAAAGCTACTAGTATCTCTTCGTCGAAAGAGTTCGATGCTCTTTACGCAGCAAAATCTTGCAAAGAAGTGGAAGGATACATCAAGAAAGCAATAAAACACAGGTGTTTCACGTGCAATAAAAATGGAATATTGAAGTGTGGCAGATGCAAAAAAGCATATTACTGCTCTAAAGATTGTCAGCGGAAGCACTGGAAGATGCATAAGATCAAATGCAAGGAGCACAAGAGTGTATAAGTAGTATTTGATTATTTGTAAAATATATAATAAGATACGGTTGATAATGCGATCTCGTGTGCGCATTGTCGCCGGCGGGTGTTTTTACACTTAGTAACCTTAAAACTATTTTAAATTTTTACAATTATCCAAAACAAAAAAATAGTTACTTATCCTATCACATGCAGTAAGCCTATACGTACGTATCTTACAATTTGCTGCTGCTCATGAAATTTCCCAAAGGTTCTGGTGCACACCAATTTGGCTTTCGCTTTTCACTAAAAGCGGTTGGTCCTTCTTGCGTATTAGGTCCTTTGAACATACGCACTGCTGCAGGATAGCGATTGGCAATCGTGATCGCGTCGACCATGGACAGCTCCTCTGCCATCGATCTTTTTGCTACCTGAAGGCTCGCCTGAATCGCATCAGGAGAGCATGCCAAAATTTTGTCTGCAAATTCCATAGCACTTTTCATCAGGTCTCCATGAGGAACCACATACTGACAAATACCCAAAGACTTTGCTTCGCTAGCTTTGACTCGCCTCCCTGTGAGAATCATAGACATAGCATTGTGAAAACCAATCAAGCGTGGAAGTCTCACGACACCGCCTGCGGCAGCATACAGGCCTACCTTTGGCTCTGGTAGTGCAAAGTCAGCTCTCTCGCTGGCGATCAAAACGTCACATGCCAAAGCTGTCTCAAAGCCTCCGCCATGGGCAATGCCATTGACAGCAGCAATGACAGGTTTGATACCTTTGCGTTCCGTCAAGCCAGCAAAACCAGTACCGCCAGGAATTCCCTGGCCATCTTTTTTTCCAGGTGTCCCACCGCCTTGAGCAGATAAATCAATCCCTGTAACTACATCGATTTCCATATCTTCCTTGGGCGCTAACCCGGCAGCAGATTTGAGATCAAACCCAGCTGAAAATGCCCTTCCTTTTCCGGTAACAATGGCAACCCATAAGCTATCGTTAGTGTCGAAATAACGAAATATCTTTGATAGCTCACAGTGCATGGCCGCTGGCATAGAGTTCATAGCCTTCGGACGACTGAAGGTGACGATCAACAAGTGCCCTCGCTCTTCAAGATCCACGTAGCGTGGTTGAAACGGAAATGGCATTCTACTCTAGGTCCAATTGCGCTCGGGAATGATGTTAGTCGAGTTCTAGGCTCGTCTTGTATATCTACAGCCGTGCAACCCGCCATTCGCGTTGCCCGTGCGTGAGGTTGGACTAAGAGGTAGCGGTTTAAGTTGATGTTGGGGAAAATTGTTGTGTTTGATTATTAATTATTATTTATTATTGTTGATAATAAAAAATATATTAATAATAATAATAATAATAATCATATTTTTTATTATTATTATTATATTATAATTATTAAATTATTATTATTTATTATTAGTATGTAGAAGAAAAAAAAAAAAGATATCATCATTTACATTAATCTAAATCATGGTGGATTTATATTTATTATTATTATTATTAGATGGAATTGATGATTTTGATGTGATAGGCAGCTACTAGGTACTAGGCTAATGCTAATTTCATGATTAGTTTAAAACTTATGTCTCCTTCATTATTAAAAATGCGTTCAATTTCTTTCTTCCTTTCTTCTTTTTTCCTTTCTTCTTCTTCTCCTTGGCGTCTTCCGCTTCATTGTTGTTGGTGTTGCTTTTACACGGTAGTAGACATTATTACAGTAGCAAAATAATGCAACGGTGAATAAAACCGTGAGGGGCGCATAGACTACCTATAGACGACGAGTAAAAAATTGCTACATCATCATTAGAATTATTATTATTATTATATATTGCTAGAGCTAGTTAAAAAAAATATATTATTATATAATTATTCATACTAGACTACAATTAATCCTTTCGCGATCCTCCCGTCGTCTTCCTTCTTCTTCTTTTTCCTCCTGTTTTTTCAAGTTACTCGATTTGCTGCGCTGGCTGGCAACTTCGATGCCCCGGTGCTCTTACAATATACTTGCGCTCTAGAACCGAGGCAACGTAAACTCCTGGAGCACCGGGGTACACGACCACTTGCAACTTTTTGCTCAATTAGAATTTGTGTGTGCCCCCACGTTGTTCCGTGGTTGAGTGATGGCTACTTTTAAAAAGTCCAAGTGGTCAGTAGCAAGAACAAAAGTAAAGGCAAGTGGTGCTCAACAAAAGCCGAAACTTGATGCAAAAAAGGGACTTGATAAGAAAAAGAAGCTTAATAAGAAGAAGGGAAAGGGTTGGAGTAAAGCGCTTGTAAAATTGAAAAGTGTTGGGCGCCTTAAAAGGGGCGTCTCCAAAAACCTGATCGACATATCAGACCTAAGTCAACAAGAGACTGAAATAAAAAAGAATTATGAAAAATGTAAAGAAATGTACGCAAAATATAACAGTGAACATCACCAGTTTGAGCGCATTGCTGCTTATGTAAGAGAAAAATGTATGGTTTTGGATCGTAGTCTTAAGAATACAAAGCAAGAGGATCTTAAAGTAGACGGCCAGGCAGATGAAAGCGTGAAAAAGATTGTCCCGTATTATCGTGGAGTATCACGGTACCACTTGGGTCTACTCTCCGCCATGGCTGATCAACACCCTGAGGCGACTTCACATTTTGAACAAGCGATAGACTGTTTTGATGAAAGCATGGATGTCAATTATGAATTGAAATCCATAGAAGGGTACTTGCCATCCGTCCAAAAGGCTATGCTGCGAATGAATTCAGACGAAAGGCTTGAAAAACTGAAAAGACTTTCCCAGGTGTTAGACCATTCACTACGTATCGCATGGCGACATTTGGACAAAACGGTCCTTGATCACAATAAAAAAGTTGTAGAAAAAGTTATGCTGGACTTGTCAATGCAGATTGCTCTTAACCCTCAGGAGCAATCCAAGGTAAAGACTAATTTTGTCCTTTACCAGAATATAACGAGGTCAAAGACTTCGAAAAAAATGGGGATTTCGCGAGCTGCCACACTCATTGAGGCATCCGATGACGTTACGTTACTTCTGGCGGCAAAACCATTTCATGGAGAGGTGGGGGGCATAGCTAGTGACAATATCCATAGGCCTGCTATATCATTTCAAATCTACACGCCCAGACTTCCATGGGTTGACGGCAGGATAATGCCATCAGAAAATGAAAAAAGCGATGGTGCCGACGATATACTTGCACTTGATGATTTTCGCACACGCTTAGATCGTTTCATCAACTTAATTCAGCGTCGTGCCGAAACAAACAATGAGTCGTTGCATGATGGCACTTGGCGAGAATTTCCTGAAAAGGTGAAGAGCGTTGCGTCATTTTATTGGCCAGATTCTGGTGAAAAAGAAGAAGTGACAATTCTACCACATGAAGACGCTCGTTTGGGGGCAAAGAGATTATCTGCTGGCCATACAGAGGACAAAGTTGTGCACATGCAACCGAAGGAGTTTGCCACCTTCGCGATTGCTGTGGAGCAGTGTGATGCGCTCAGGGCATACCTAATAAAAAAACGTTTAGAATTAGCAAATATACGAAATATCTTAAATACTGAGAAGCGACTGTGCAAAGTCAGGCAAGCTGAGGCCTCTCTTCTTACAGAAATTAGACAAATTAAGTCTTACTCCGAGCTAAAGCGTTTCCACGAAAAGCACATTGCTCAACATATGTTGGAAGGGGAGGAGGAGGAAGATGATGATGACATTGTGAACATAGAAGTTGAAAATGATGCCGTGGATCCAGGAGTGTTTCAATTCGAATCGCCCATCAAAATTGCGAATCCCTTAGGGCTTTGCGCCAGTAGTAGGGATGATGATGTAGATGCTAGTCCTGAGATTCCGCGTACTGATAATGTTGGTTTTGGAACGAGAAAGCAGCCGGGCACGGAAAAAAAACAGGAAGAGGGTTGCCACATTTCCTGAACACCTACAATTCATCACACACATGTAAAATGCTCTCCTACCATTGTACTGGTGGTATTCTTTTTTGGGTGCATCTTCTCCTTTTTTTCTGATACTTACTACTAATTTTTTTTTTAGTGTTTCTTATGTCATGTACTCTATTTTTGAGATTTTATCATTATAGTCAACTTAAAATGATTTTTAAGGTTACTAAGAAGTTATACAAAGTACGTCAGTTATTATTTTTAATAATAATAAATAATACTGTACACAATAATATAAATAATTATTCCAACTTTAACTTTTTTGGTCCACATAAGTTTTAATAAACTATTTTTTACTAATTATTAATCTTTTATTTACGAGGGCAACAATATAGGTCTCTGTTCATATTTGTAGACTATTAAGTACATGTCAGCCTACCAAACAACTTAGATTCCACAGTTTTCTTTCCTCTCCTCTCAACAAAGTTAAAGGTAATAAATAATAATAATTATTAATGGACTGATGACTGGTTCAGTTGGTGCTTCTAGGCACGCGCCACGGTGCTGGACATGCTCGACCCCCATTTCACGTGCTCAGTCAGGCAGGGTGAGCAGTCATGCTTGCTTCTTTCTCTCGAATAAGGCTTGCGGGCTTCGGGTCTAAGGGCCTGCGCCGAGCGGCATGTCGCTGGCAATGCGCCGTTGGCGATGGCCTTTGTGACGTGAGCGACGCCAGTAGAGTGTTTCGTCGGAGACCAAAGGTTTGTAAAAAAAGTTTTTTAACGCTTGTAAATAAGGGCAACAACTTTGCTGGCGGTGGAAATGGATACAGGACTACGCATCGCGAGAAGCGCGTTGTGCCTTTTACACCAGAACATGTATACTCTGTCGTTGGTAATGTAAAAAAATATGAGGAGTTCGTCCCATGGTGCGTTGGTTCCAAAATAGTCAGAGGCCCCGTGGAGGTCGGCACCAATAACGGCTCTGGTATGAACCACGTCAAACTTGAAGCCGAACTTGCGATTGGCTTTAACTTGATGTCAGAAAAATACATATCACACGTTGCTATGTATCCGAACAAAGCTATCCGTGCGATCTCCAGGGATACCAGCGTTTTTGATAAACTTTTGACCGAATGGAAATTTAAACCAGGCGAAAAACCAGATACGTGCGAAATACAATTTTTTATTGACTTCAAGTTCAGCAACCCCTTGTATGAGCGTGTGAGCGCGATATTTTTTGATGAAGTTGTCAAGGAAATGGTGGGTGCTTTTGAGAAGCGATGTGCGTATACGCAGAAGGGCGGCTAATTTGTAAAAGAAATGATTAATATGTACTATATTTGAAGAGACAGAAGCCGTAAATGAGCAAGTCCAGCCAAGGTGGCTGGATTGAAGCAGAAATTTGTAAAAAGCTTGAATATCCATTTCTGTAAAATATTATACGAAACCAAAAAAAAAAGTTGAGTGCCTACCAAGTACGAAGAGAGCATTTAGAACAAATATATTACCCCCCGTATTATTTTTTTATTAAGCCCCCTCTCCTACCGTGTCCCCCTGCAAAGTATTACGTACGCCCTTTCATGTGACACTTCCATGTACAATATCGCCAACATCACTTGAGCAACACAATGTATAGGCTCACCGTTATCTGAAATGCCGCTACGCTGCCGTAAATCTGCGAACTCGACAAGTCGTAGTGACTCAACATTGCAAACAAGAAGTCTACGTAGAAAAGTTTGTAGGTACTCAAGGCAGCAACCAACGTCGTCACGCATTTTAAAAAACCTGTAAAACTAAGCTTCTTTGAAGATGGCGACTCTGGCTCATATAGCGTGTCGATATACTTTTGTTGAAGAGCTATTCTAACTTCTTCTCGATCGACCTCTTTTGGATCAAAATACATCGCCGGCAAACGCCTAACAGTAACTTGACCAGGTGATATAAAAAACCGCTGCCTCGGCCAAAGCTCGTATCCACCGTAAACTACAACAGGGATCATTGGGGCCCCAGTTTGCATTTGCTAGTTTCAGAATGGAAATGTCAAATGTATGTTAGCATTGCAGGTAGGAACCTGGCGTTCACCGGGGCATGACGCCACCGCCTATGAAAAAGTGTTCGACTTACCATATGAAAAACGCCTTTTTTGAATGGCAGGCGTAAATTTCCATCATCTGTGCGCGTTCCCTCAGGAAATATGCAGAGCGTACGTTTCTGGCCTTTTATGATGTTGTCGACAGCTTTGTTCAACGACCCCACGGCCTTCTCGCGTCTCTTTCTGTTGAGCAGTATGTGTCCGTTTAAAAATGCAATCCAACCCAGCACAGGCACATGAAATAGTACTTTTTTGGCGACAAACTTGGGCATAAACGGATACAGGTGTGGGCCAATCACGAACCCGTCGAGATTCGAGGTGTGGTTAACCACGACGAACCCACCTTCCCCACTCTTCCAGTTATCTCCGCCGCCATCGTCAACTACTTTCACTTCAATAAAAGCCGCTGCGAGAAGCGGTTTCCAAAATAGATATCGGCAAATTAGCCCTTCAAGTTGCATTGCGGGCGAGGCGCCACAAATTTGCAGCAGGGGATCTAATACCCAGCCAAGAGGTGAAAGGCAGCAAATCATCAGGCCTCCGCAGAGGAATATTATGAGCAATAAGACAAGTCTAACAACTGTGAACAGCACATCTAGAAAAGAAATTTTGGTCGCCTTCACCTTGCAAACCTTCCGCAGCTCGTCAACTTTAAGTATCTCTTCATTCATAGATTCCTTCTCTTCCGGATACAGCAATATGGCACGCTCCATGTCCTGCCTCAGGTTTGCGTATTCTTTAAAAAGTGCCATTCTTCCATCCCGCTTTGGCCCGGTCTCCATAGACTCGGCCATCGCCTTCACCATGCATTTTCCTTTCAACGTCTCCATCCGTTGAGAAATATCCCGAAGGGTCTTGCTTTTGTCGTCCTCGGGCATTTTTCTTCTATCGCGATCGTTTTGATGCGATGCACCGAAAAGTGTTTTTAATCTTGGCCTCTATTCGTCGGTGGCTTGCTGTACCCTGGGCGCGCCGAGGGTGCCATGGGAGCCCTGCGGCCAACGTGCGTACCATGCCTGCCAAGAAGCCTAAGTTTGAAAGTCCCTATAATACATTCTCTTCATTCTTAAAAATACGTAGTGGTACTACTAATGATGAGATGGTGTGGCGGTTGTTATTCTCCTAATTATTATTGTCGACCTTCTTCCCCTTTTTGATGCTTGAATGAATGATGAACGATAATTCATTCTTCATCCATCATAATAATGTAGTATACTATATGATGATAAATAAATAAGTAACAACAATAGTGCTAATAATAATTATTATTATTAGCAGCTGGTGGAAGAAAATCATCTTGTTTTGAACTTACTTGCAAGTGAAGTGGCTTATGTATATATACGAAGCATGTAACATCTATGATCAAGGATGCGAAGAAGAAATGCCCCCCCCCCTACTTTCGGAATACAAGAAACTATTTTTCATAACTTACCACGCGTACTATAATGCATACCACCACGATTGCTTCTCTCTTTCACTCTTCTCGAAGTTTGCCCAACACCCTTTTTATGCAATGCTTCCATAGCTTCTGCATACTTCCCGCTCGGGTCAAACCAACAAATACATCGAACTTCACAGCTATACCGTGGCGGTGCATGTGGCGGACATCTTGGGTCGTCAAAACTTGTGTGCGGCGTGTAGCATCGCAAGCGATTTCTCGTATCGTATTGCTTAAATAGCAAAAGCTCATTTGCAGTCTGTGCGGGGAAGGTATACCATTTGTGGTTTTTATTAGGGAGCAGATTATAGATGTGATTTCCATTTTCAGGCGATATTCGTGCAATCAAGTCATGCTCATGATCAACGGTTTCTATGTCACAGATTGCCATGGGCCAGTGGGAAATAGGATTTTCCAGGTCAATGTTTCTCCAACAGTTCAGGAGTGAAAATCTACAGCCTCCTAAACCAAGTGTCTCGCTTAACTGTGCAATTGAAATGATTGCAGGCGCAGTGGGGGTAAAATCTGTGTGCACATCATTTACTGGGCCTCTAGCTGAATTATCACCGATTGGCTTTGTATGCACCCCGACAATCTCTGAATTTCGAAGGGTAAAGTTAAAAGCACGAACATAGTCGCAGCTCGTAGCTTCCAACACCGCTTGTTCTATGAGTGCATAATATTGTAAACGTAAACTTTCGTTGGTTTCAATCTTCGGCATATCAATCCTTTTAATACGTTCAAAAATGCTGTCCTTAATGGAGTGCAAAACGAATCCATGTTTATTCAGTCGTTCATGTTCGCCCACACTTGTTTCCTTTAATCTGCCATTGTATATAGTCACTTGGTGTGGCACGGCATCTGCTCGGTGCCCACCCTCCACGTATACGCTTTTACCGGCCACTTTTTCACGCTTATACTTTTTATCTAAATAGTACAGTGGTGCGGAAACCCACATGAATACAAAGGCCACCAAACACGAGTGGATCGACAACGAAGATGTGCACTCCTGTTTCGTCGGCCTCGGAACCGTGACCGTCGCTGGATGTTTGATCGGAGCGGCAGACGCAGACGTTTACACGCGTTCTATTAGTAGTAGCGTCGGTCCCACCCATTATCGTCGCCCATCATCATCATTATTATTATTATCATCATCTGTTATATTTTTTTTAATAGTGTGCTATTTTATAAAATATGGTTCGTTAATCTCCTACAACTCATACAACTCCATTTTGTGTCTATATTAATTTCTTTTTGCTAGGAAGGAGTTCGTAGATAGAGAATCGTACTGGGAAATACCAGATCACAAGATCGCTTCAAGCCCTATCGTAAATAGTGAACTTGTCTAAATAATAATATTTTCGGTAGCTAGCATAGGTATTTCATATTAAATTATTATATTATAGCTAGCTGCTAGCACTATGTCTTCAAAATGAAAAATTAGTCAAGCACAACACTTGAGTATTAAATTATTCAGTAACATTATAGAAGAAATTTCTCGCCTTCATAACACTACAACGACGCACTGTATAGTAGTATTATTGATGCTTTGCAACAAAAATTGCGCAACAATTTTCTCATCAATATTATAACAGCATCAGTGTACCATCAGAAAAATCGAACTAGAGCTGAACTCTTGTGACATTGTGCAACAGCCCTCTCCCATCTGCACAGCGTGAAGTCACTAATTTTAATTAATGTAGTAGTAGTAGTAGCGTTGTATTCCTAAAGGTTGTTTTCGTAAGTAACTACAGAGTATTAACATAGATTATGTTTTTTAACACATATGGAGTCGTAGCGATCGGAGGTAGTGCTATCCCGATGTTACGAAGGATAATTACGCACCCCACCGGAAGCCAACCCGTAAATTTTAGCCTTTGCTACCGCCATAGTAGGCTGATCAGACCGTCTGGTCTGATCAGACCCGGATGGATTTTCCCATCACTTGAACCTATATTATTCGGCTACCACACTCTTTTGAAAACGTTATATTACCCACCTTCTCATGATAATCTGATGCTATTTATTATTATTATTATATTTTTTTATTATTCTATTTTGTTCCGTGCGTCAAGTGCCGTGATATCGGCTGCGCTCTTGTTTACCAAATCGCACATTTTGGCCATAATACATCAGCATCAGTAATTAAATATCAAAATACCAGTGAATACACATATATAATATCATGGCACTTGAAGATCAGAACATGGAATTGATTGTTGGGTATTTGGCCGCTCTGCTGGTCAGTCTGTTGCAACTACCTCAGGTATACAAGACATACCAAATGAAATCAGCGGCTGAGTTGTCGTTTGGTATGATTGTGTTGAATTTTTTGGCGAGTATTCTTTGGTTGATTTACGGAATGCTTTTGAACAAGCCACCAATTTATATATCAAACGTGATTTACTTTATTGCAAATTGTTCTTTGCTAGCGATGAAAGTAGCGTTCAACCCCAAAAATGAAAATAGTATTGAAAAAGAATTCAGTGGTGTCAGTCCAAGGGAAAGTAAAGAAGGAGCTTGATAGAAGCGACAGGCCAGAAATGGCTTGATCACGTCATGTGGAAGAGTCACTGAGATTAGCACTAACTATGTGAATCGTGTAAGGACAGATTCGTGTGTATCTCAAGTAATTCCTCGCCATCGACATAAAACCTTTTTCCCAGAACCGCTTGAACTTTACAGCCCTGGACCTTTCATCCCTTAAAGGTTCATGATAAATATCATAGGAAACGGTTGAGGTCATTATCTTCCTGTTAAAGAGCCGCTGAATATATATATTAATTAAAGGTAATTTAAAATAATTTTAAGGTTACTAAGTGTCC
>LT658390.1:0-59410 GCA_900128575.1 Stramenopiles sp. TOSAG41-1
ATAATGATGAGAAGACAAGAAGAAGAGAGAAGAGAAGAAGAGAGAGAGAAGAAGAAAAAAAATAATAGCCTACTTTAACTTTAACTTTCTATACTACTATTAATAATTATTATTAATACTACTTGTTGTTGTTGTTGTTGTTGGCATCTATCTACAGTGTATTATTTGAAATAATACTAATTCAAAATAATTATTTTTTATTTTTTATCATTATAATTACATATATAAAATAATAAATATAGTAATCATAACATCATAACGTAATTAATAACAAACAAAAAAAATGAAAATTTTATTTATCATTATTATTATTTTATTATATATATTATTATTTTTTATTATACATTATTATTATATGTGTTAATGATGTGAGATATGGTGGTGATGAGAAGAGAAGATACACGATATCCATCGTGTAACACCACCAACATTGGCTTCGCCTCACCCTCCTACCATTCCTTTCACAACTTTCTCCGTGGCGAACACGTGAAAGTCAGCCTGTACACTTGTCTATAGATGTCGAGTATATCCTCGCGGCCGCACATCCGTGCCAGGAAAATGGATGCATGGAAACAGGCGGCTCCGTTGTCAGGATATTTGCAGTGGCGGGAGATGCAACTGTTTATGAATACGCAAATGCTTGGGGTGTTGCACGGCCATGCGCATATTTCAGTGCTACCATCGTCAACGGCTGTGCAGTTAAAAACGCTAAAGTGCGAGGACACCATTAAAGCCTTTGCTGACAATGACCCTTTTCACGATGCTGACGTTAAGTTCTTTCTCGATGGTACCTTCCGAGTCCACCCATATAGTTCGTTTTTGTCTTCGCAAACCGAGGTTAGCACTGCGCCCCAAGAAAAGGCAACTTCAAATGTTAAAAGTGAATTCAAGCCCTGCAATGGTGACAACAAGCCCATAGTTTTGCTGATAGGCTCCGATCTTCATATTAGCATTGCCATTTTGTACAACTCTAACCCAGTGTTTGACGACGGTGGAACCGCGAAGCACACGAAGGTCGAGTTTTTCGATTGCCGCGGGTCTAACGTGTCCTTGACGAGTATCAAGCGTTTTTTCTACTCGGTGGTGAAGTGCAAGTCGTTTCACCTTATCAACAAGTTGAATTTTCAAGAAGATGGGAAATGCGATGGTGATGAAGGACTAGATATTTATTGCAACACTTGGATATACTACTGGGTATACTTACGGATCATTCGAAAGATACCGCCGAAGGATATTGTCAGCCAAATTGAGATAATGAACAGCAACGAACGTTTGGCTGAAATAGATCGGTTTCAGAGATATTTGTACGACTTGCCCCCTCAAAGAGTTGCTGGATCACTCAAAGTGAAACATTTTAGTGAGGCAGTGCCCTTCACCATGGGTTCTGTTGGCAAACACATAGCCACTCTACGGAGGAAGCAAATGTTTGACGCTGGGCTATGTGGGAGTGAGAAGAAGAAAGTAAAGATTGTGAATGCAGTTAGCGAAAAAAATATCATTCGTTCAAATGGGGCTAAGACATCACGCCACGGTGCGTGTTTGCAACAGCTGATCATCCATAAGAAAAAAAAGTGTAAATCGAAAGCTGGCGGTGTGAGGGAAAGCTGGTACGTCAAACAAACAGGTTGTCGAGCACTCGAGTGTGCAAAAGTGATGCCAAAGTACGTTCCTTACCGTTTCTTTCGGTCTGTAAAGGATGATTTAATACGCTTCATTAAGGTTAATACGCTTATACCAGCAATAAATGTGTCATGCATTAAATCCCTGATTTCCATGCAACAACAGAATATGCCAAGAGAAGTTAGCATAGACGAATTGCAGCATAGTGACGGCTGGGCCATATTTAAAATAAGGAGACGAGTGAAACAAGGTAGAACAAAGGGGAGTTACGAAGTCTCTTGCCGCTGCAAGACTAGGAATCATACTCGCACGTTTCAATTTTATTTAAATAGGAGGACTTACGGTACCGAATGGGTACTTTTGCAACAATTGCCAGTACCAGCAAGCGCCGAAAACGCGAACGAGCTGTTGCAGACGAATATCTATGGTACTCAACAGTTGGAGAGTGCAGCTGAGGCTGAAGTAATGGTGGAGTTGAGGTCGAACATGTTTTCGTTGCCAGATTTGCTAAGTGGTGTGTTGGAGGAAGACGGTACAAATATTGTACTTTGTGATCGTGTATCAACGGATAGTAAAGGCTATAATTGCCCTAATTTTGCACATATCAAATCTTTGGGCTTTGAGAGCATTGAAGAACTGCACGGTTCACTTGGAGAGGGATCCAACTGGTACTGCAGCGAGTGTAGTAGTGTATCGTCTAAAAGTTGAATACGATATACGTCTAGTGTGGTCATATCTGTAGTTGATGGTGCGTGGGACAAAACAGTTTTTAGTTCATTCATGTAGATCATATGTTTTTAGTTTTTGATTTTAATATATAGGAAAGCACGAACGAAAATATATTGTGTAAATATAGGTGCGTGTTCTCGTTCGCTGCACTATTTCGAAGAAAAATGTTTCTTCATTTGCCGCTCTCATCACTACACAATCGAATTCGCTCATCGATCAGCCTCACGAATGTGGCGGCATTGTCAAGTACCCCTCCTTCAAATTTTGTAAATATGACATGCATATGCTCATAAAATAGGCACGCATCTTGGCATGTTTCATACAACAGTCGAATTCCTGAAATAACCTCTTCCCTAGGATTGATGACGTTAGCTGCGTCGACGTCGTTCGATGGGATCGGCGTTTCTTCAACACGATCTCGTACCCATTCCATAATGTTATCAATGCGCGCTTGGAATTCGTTTTGTAGACGAATAGAGCCCTGGATGGCATGTTGTATATCGGCCTCAGTTATGCTTGGCAATGGTTCACGAGTTGGAAATTCAGCACCAGTCCCGTCATGCAAGTACAACTCGGTCCGCCTGTTTTCCTTCGCCTCTCTTGAATAGGGTCCACAAACACAAACTTTAGGCCTTGTCTTTCCATAGCCAATATACGATATTCTAGACTTATCGACGCCCATCTGCATCAAAACTTGGCAAATAGACCCTGCACGCTTTCTGCTGAAACCGACAGCTATATGATCAGGGGCTTCAAGGCCACAGTGACCTTCCACACGTACATGAAGTTTTTCATGGGTCCTCATAATATCTGCTAACTGACGCAAAAACGGATAACACTCTCGTTCGACTTCCAGTTTGCCCCAGTGAAAATGAAACGAGTTTTGAGCTTTCGAAATGAGTTCAAATATTCGAAGGTGTTCAATGCATGATAATCCCTTTAGACCAACCGCACGTGGCTGTGATATCCATGACAAGACGTTGGTGTTGCTGCAAAGTTGCTTGAGACGTTTGTTGCATCGCGACAAGAACGCTATGCTGGTCGCATCCAGCAAGTACACGACGGCTGAAAACGCGTCGTGGTAAACCAGACGCGACAATGGACTATTATTGTTTGCCGCATGCATTTGCGGTTGCAGCACCTCAGTGGCCAATGTCGCCATGTTCTGTGGACGTGGCGAACAAGGCGCGATTCACACTCATGCAGGTCGCCGCCAAAGTGCGCTCACACATGCGTTGGGTTGGATGAAGGAGGAGGTGTATTATCAATTATTATTATTATTTATTATTCGACTGATATCGCGAACCATATATAGGGAGAAACAATAGGTACATCAATTCGTATACTATTAAAGCCTCCCGTAGCCCCAAGATAGGGAACTTTGGCTTGTATATAGTACATGATATAGTATACTACAGATAACAAACCCTAACCCTAACCCAAACTGATTTTGACAAGGAGGAAGAAAGGAAAATGAAAAAGACAGAGAAAGGAGGGGCTGTTCCAAATACCTTATTGTCCGAGAGGGGGGAAGTAACCGAGGCGGTCCGTTTCCTACTGGGGCTACGCAAGGACATGTACCGCCAGTCTTTTTCCAAGTGCATGGGGATGAAGCTTTGCGTTTTTCCAGCACGCGCACTTACTCGCTACCTGATTACGAGCCAGTCGACGTGATGATGCGTAGTTATAGTGTCTGTTTTTCTTCTTCATTCTTCGCATATTGTCTCGTTTCTATAGTAACACTTTTGTAAAGTCCTCCGGGTAGTCACGGCAATCATCATCAAACAAGAATGGTTGAATATATGATGGTGATATAATAATAATAAACAAACAACACATGCTTTGTTTCTATGCCTTGTGCATCCAAGTAGTTATAAATAATGGATTATCATTTATCATCATACAAGTATATTTATTATTATTGCAATTAGTAGTAGGACTGTTGTTATTAAATTTTTTTTTGTTTTGTTGAGTTTCTTCATACTTTCTCTACAATCCGGGGGAATCCGTCAACAGGGCACACACAAAATTTCAGGTTACATCGAAATTCTTGCCAAGGGCGTGACCGTGAGGCAGCATGTATGACCGCTTGAAGCGGCTACGCGGCTTCTGCATGTGCATTGGCGTATTGTTATGCTGGTGTTTGGGAGGTGGGCGGTACGCCAGTGCAGACCAACCAAGGCATATCTCCAGCGAAACAAATTTAGCAAGTATGCAAGCTCGGGCTAAATCTTTCCTGGAACTCATCGAATCTATGTTGCACAGGGCAAAGCTACGTGTAACAGACGTGCCGTCTTCCAAAGCAGCAGTGCAGCTGGAAGATAAGTACTACGAATGGTTGTGGAATACAAACAACGTGGCAGTCGGTAACATCGATACTTCGTGGATGGACGGCAATAGTGAGAAGTGCTCTGAATTTTGTAGTTGCGTCGCTGGAGAGTTACTCCAACGCATGATAAGGGGACGCACCCAACGTAAATTGCAATTGGGGATAGACGATGTTGCAGAGCCAGAAAAGTATATATTAGAGCCTGTTTGTGATACTGGGGGGCAGCCTATAATAATTCGGAAACACGAAGGGGCTTGGCAGTGGCAACGGTCACCAGCCCTGGAAGATAAGTTTGGCGTTCAGTGCTGGACACCCGCCTCGCAATTAAGTGCATCGTGCGTCAGCAAATCAATAGTACGGGTAAAGCATAAAAATGTGGACGCCTTCTCAGAGATACGCGATGCTGGTAGCCTGAAGGGCGAAATAGCAATTATAGTTAGTATGTTGGGTAAATACAATCCGACTCGCATCTTCACGGAATATGGAAACCCAGATATCACGCTGGAAGGCGAAGAAGTCCCACTTGGTGACTTTCTTATTACGAGCAAATACAAGAGAGAATCGTGCTTGAACAATCATGTCCACAAACATTTCGATGAAGAGAGCAGCGACGAAGCTAGCATTCATTTGCAAGATCGATGCCGGTGCACAAAGAGCACGTGCATGAAAGATATAATCGAGACTGCATCCAAGTACTTCAAACACGTGCTCGACGCTTTTCATGACATCGGCGAACCGAGTAAAGAATGCGAGACAAAATCGTTTGACATGCTAGATACGCACTTAGACATACTTGGACTGATACCCCCTTTGCAAGGGTTTAAGCACGACTACTTAAAAATGTTGATCAACATTAAGCAGGGTTATGATTTAATTGAATCAAAAGAGTCGAAAGAGAAGCAGGACTCCCAATCCCTCATCCAGACGACTTCAGACTCCAAGGCCAAAAAACCAAAAGACACTCAAAGTAAAGACATGAAGCACCATGTTCACGAAGTTAATAGGTACTACGAAAGTGCACTGGCCGATTTTGTTGCCAGCGTGCCTCTTTTTGCATGGTCCGGCCCTTTTGCCCGCGCAATGCGCTTGGAAAAAGATGAGATTCTGGACGAGGGGCCTATGACCGAGCTGAAAGAAGCTATTCTTGAAGCTGTGGTTAAAAACGGTGGTAATTTGCTGTCCGTGACTAAACCATTGGAGCAAATGATGAGCCGTTTTGGTAATGCAATCACTTATGCGAACGCAGAGGCAATATCTTGGTTTGACCGTGTCAGCAACCAAACGGTCGAAGATGGTGACAGTGACAAAATTAACATTGATAATATTGCAAATAGCATGTTTGAAGTTCTGATTCGATTTGGGTGTACCGACTACAAAGAGATGAAGGAGATAAATAAAGCAATCAATGGTGCATTACCAACAATAAAAATGGACGGGAAAGAAAAAGAAGGGACGTTCGCCCAAAAGATGTTTGTACACTTGGTTCGCACAATCGACGAATTGTTGCGGTATGCCGGCTTTGCACACTTTGAACCTCTCCAAGTATATGTTGGGATTGGGTTACCTAACTGCTTAGAAAAGTGCTACCAGCTCATGAATTCTACGGATTCAAAAGCTAACGCAAAAAAACCACAAAAATTTGCGATGAGCAAAGATATGGATCAAGTTCAAACCTGTGTTAGCAAAGCTGCAACGACTTTGTATCGATGTGCCGTGCGCTTAGAAGATGGGCCTTCGGAATCAACCGACGCGACGGAAGCAGCAAACGACGCGAATCAGCAACAGCAACAGCGACGGCGTCGGCGAATGATGGCTCGAGAACCAAGAAAAAAAACGGCTGAAAAGTCATATTCGTTGTTGGAAGTAATGGGTGAACCAAAGACAATTTTAGACAAAATAAGCGAAATCGAAGCATGCGAATTCGAAATGCCAGATGCTAACGCCGAGGAGAACTTTGTAGATCGACCATGGAAGGTGATCCAAAAGCTCCACAAACGGACAAAATGGGAAATGGAGCATTTCAGCTGCCAATATTCAGAAGAGCATTTTGACCTCACAAACCCGCGAGAAATAATAAAAAAACACCAGGAAGCAGCAGCAGCACGTAAACGCAAATCATGTAACGCAACATGTTCAAGCCCAGGTCAACTTTCAAATAGCAAAACAAACACCACCGCTAATAGCCAAACCCAGGAAATTGAGCAACAGCAAGCGCTTTTAGAAATCCAGGAGCCGAATAATTTCCTAGAGCTACAAGAGCGGATACGTTGCGGTTGTACGCCGACAAATGGTTTTGACCTCCCAAGAGCGCAATTACCACTGAGTGCCTCGCAATATGATCCTCTTGGGACCACACCGAAACTAGATAATGATGATTTAAATATGCCAAGCGGTGAAGATATAGTACGCCAGGTGAACGAACAAAACGATCTACATATGGGACAAGGGATGATAGGAGGAGGTACTGAAATGTTGAGAGTAAACTGAGGAGAAATTCACGCCATTAAAAATATATGATGTACGCTCTTAATTAAATACTTAACTGTGTGATTTAAAATATTTTTAAGGTTACTAAGACTCACAGCTGATCTATCAAATGAACCTAAAAGGTACTACACAATTCTTTTTATCTACTAATAAAAATCCTTCACCGGCGACAATGCAAGAGATCTTGCACCATCAACCGGCAGCTGGAATGTAAAAGTAAGGTGAATACTGATAATATAAAAGTGTGTCCCATAAATTTTTCTCTCCAATAATCGCAGTTTTTACTACGTAAAGTAGACGCAAGCCGTCCTTTGTACTACGACTGTGTTAAAATATAAATCACACACACACACACACACACAGAGTTAACTATATACAATAAATAATAGGTAAAATTACAAATGAACTTTTTACAAAATGGACGATGACACAAAATGTAGCAGAGATACCACATTTCTAATCAAGTAATTCAACAAATTTATCGAAGGCAATATCAAAGTCTTCATCCAGCACCTCGAAGCTGCCCAAAAAGGAATCATTATGGTCACTACAACAAGCTAAGTCCCCGTGCTTGCAATCTATTACACCGTCCACCAAGAAATCCAAATGCGGCTCGCTGTGTGCAGGCGACTTGTGAATTACTCCTATATGCCCACAGCCCTTCCCATGGGTATGTTTTGTGATACGTTTTTGGTCATGCTGCTCATGGTTACAGTGACAATCGCTCATCTTACGTTTTTTTCGAGAAAATAATGTTTTCTTTTTGCCGGAACCCATGTCCAAGCTATTGAGTCGCTTCCTTTTGAGCTGTTCCGTTAGCATGCTCTTCAAAACTCTATTCTCCTTTGCATGCCTCTGGAGCTCCCCTAAAAGTTGTTTCTTCGACATCCGCAGCCAGGAACGCTCCTTCTTTGCATGTAAATTATCTTCTGTATTATTGTTCGATTCTGATTGTTGTTTTGCGCTTGCAATATTGAATGCAACTGGATCGTCTATGGACGTGTTTTTATTGGTTTCGATTAACTGGATCCAACTATTCAAGGTAGTAGCTTCAATATTTTTGTTTGGTGCCTTTTTTTTACCTCGGCGATCAAACCACGTCGATATCGTTTGAAGCAACAGCTCCCTTTTCTTTCTATTAACGCTTGATGACATTTGCTCGTCGTTCCAGTAATCCGACTTGCTCTGTGATGCTTCAGGACTTTTCCATAGGTTAATAGCGTTTTTCACTATATAAAACAGTTCACTCGTTGGACCTGGGCGCTGAAGTATTTTTTGCCTCTTCATCACTTGATACAAGGCCTCCAGCGCCGTTTCTTTCTTGATGTTGCATTTACGGCCCATCTGTTCCTTCTATCGGTGCCGTGGCAAAGGTCAGGCGCGCGCGAGAATACTATTATATGTGGGGGAATCTGCATTTTATGGTAGTACGTCGCGCGAGTTGTTGCAAGCTTTCATTTTTTCGCAGAGGAAGATAAAGAAGAAGAAGAAGAGAAGAAGATGAAGTGAAAGTTAAAGTAGATTATATGTTATTATTAATTATAAGAAGAGAGGAGAGAAAGGAGAAATAAAAGAGAAAAAATAGAAGAAAGAAGGGGAAAGACATACCTTAGTAGTAATGCTGTGCAACAATGCAAAAGTGTCCTCCCTATATTTTTGACGCTTGAGAGTACTATTATGTACGAATATCACTGTCTTCACTTTAACTTGCAATGCTTATACGTTATTATACTGTAGTAATTAATGCCTTTTGCTGTTCTGATGAAACCATTACTGATGCTGTGATGGTAGTGGAATTGTTGTAGTTACAGTATAGTATATTACATAGGACGACGACATTGGGCGTAGTCGAAGCTTGCAGTTAATGCTATTCCCATGCTGTAATTTATGTTTTAATAGTGTGTTGTGTTATTTCATTCATTCAGATTGGCTTTTTTTTAATAGGAAGAACATGCTTGAGAATACTACATTATTATTATACTCTACTATGTGATGAGTGCTAATAGTATAGAAGAGTATTTATAATTACTTTATTTTATTCATTCATTATTGTGGTAAAGAGAATGCTGTGCAGCTGTGCATCTGTGCAGTGGTCATATAATATGATATATGTATATAGTGTATAGTGTAGTAATAATATAGTAGTAAAATAAAAAGGATAATAATAATAAATAATAAATAGGGAACGAGAGGGACGACCACCACCACCACCACCACAACAACAACATCAACAACAACAAAGGAAAAGGTGACAGACCGAACAAACGAACGAATGGCATCGAACAGTGCTGGGGGGAAGGAAGAGGTCCATTCGCAGCAGTACAAGGCACGGCGTAAGGGCGCAGTGTGCAGCTTCACCAGCGGCGTGCCTCCTTTTTTCTGACGGTCGGCAACGCGTGCACTTTAAACTTCACAATGGCGTCGAGGAAGCAACGCAAGAGGAACAAAGCCAAAGCAAAAGCTGCCGTTCAGGAGAACTCCACAAAATCTGGCGACCAAGAAAAATCCACGGAGAACGAAGAATCCATTACACGAAAAATGAATCCAGATGCAGCTCCGTTCAAAGGGCCAGAATTAAAGACTAGCGACACCAACCACAAAACATTTTTCCAAAATCGCAAGAAGCCTGCTGCACAGGACACGCCATCAAACGGTGGTGGCCAAAAGACGGGAAGTATCACTGGTGCAAAACTGAGTGGAAAACGGGGTGCAAAATCAAGTGGAAAGCCAAGTATAAAACAGAAATCGAATGCCAATTTAAGGCGAAACAAAGCAGACGAAACCTCTGATAGCGACGAATTGCCAACGTGTATAGTCTGCACCGATGTCTTGAAGTATGCAGCTTTTGGTCCGTGCAACCACAAAGTGTGTAGCAAATGTTCTTTGCGTGCTCGTGTTCTCATGAAGAATACGGCGTGTGTTTATTGTAAAACAAAACTAGATCGCGTCATCATTACTAGCGATCTCAACCGGACATGGGATAGTTTTTCCGATTCAGTGTGCGGAAATTATTGCATTAACGAGCTTACCTTTGATAAGGAATCAGGCTCATTTTTTCACGGGAAGAAACACTTGAGAGACACTCGTCTGAAACTGCGTGGTTATAGCTGCAAGCAGTGCAGCAACACCACTTTTAAGTCTTTGAAAGAGCTAACAGCACATTTGCAGAGAGAGCATCAGATGAAATTGTGCATGATATGTGTCGATGCCAAACAGAAATTTGTATCTGAACTTCCACGATATACGAAGAAACAATTGGACATCCACATACGCAAGGGAAATCCGAAGATGGGTTTTGATGGTCATCCGCAGTGTGACTTTTGTAGGATCAAGTTTTATGACGACGACGACCTCTTTAAACATTTGCATGCAAAGCATTTTAAATGTCATGTTTGCGAGCAGATGGGAAAAAACAATCAATATAAGCGCAACTACAAAGAGTTGGAAGATCACTTTCGCCGTGATCATTACATATGTGAAGAGAAATCATGCTTGGAGAAGCGCTTCGTTGCATTTTCGTCTCTAATTGCCCTTCAAGGGCACATGGCTGCTGAGCATCCACATGTAAAATATGAAAGAAAAATCGATTTAAACATTAAGTATAAAGCCAAGGAGTCCACGGAATCTAGTAGTAATAACAATCGCAATAGAAATACTACTTTGCCCGAAAGGAACATACAAAATGAGTTCAACTATAATATTGCGGGGGAGCGTGTCGAGCAGAGCAATGGTGATGGGACTGCACAACTTTGGCATGGGGCCATAGGGAGGAACATTAATTCTCATGATGACTTCCCGTCGTTGGGTGGTGGCGGCGGTGGTAATCGCAATAATCTCGCCGCTCAGCTCAGTAAAACATTTGGTAGCGTTAGCGTCGCTAGCGATCATTACAGTGTGGATAGACAGACGAATAGTAAATCCGCCCCACCAGCACCTCAGAGGAAAATGCTGAAGGAGGATTTTCCATCTCTGCCAAAAAGTCGGCGAAAAAAGACGCCCAATATGAAAGCATTGCTAGGACCGAAGCCCAAGGCTAGATCCAGTAGAACCATTGAAATGCCGGCAGGGATGGTTCCCGTGTCACGAAACGAAGACCCACTTGTTGATAACGGTCCGGAATGGGCGTGTTCAAGTTGCACATTGATTAATCCCAGTTGGAAAGTTAAATGCGCGGCTTGTGGCACCCGGCGTGTCCAAAAGGGAAAGAAATCATCGCAATCTAAAAAACAAATGATTCCCGCGTCTGTCATGATGGCTCCTAGAAGTATTGCAGAAAAGTCTGAGTTTATTGCACAAGCTCGCACAGTCTCCCCACCAATGCAATTCACTCCACCCCCTTCAATAGAGCCGACTGTTAGTGGGCTTGACCTTGTAACAATGGTGAAGCGCTCGCTTGACGGTGATATTGGCAAATTCGAATCGTTCCAGTCATTATGCAGAAAGTATATCGCCAAGGCAATATCGCCACGCGAATATTTTATGACAGTCAAACGAATGTTCCGCTTTCATGACCTACAGCTATTTTTTCCAGCTTTGATGAGTACCCTGCCAAGCCGCGACTTACAGCAGCCACTGCAAGAGTTGTTTAGTGAGGCAACAAGATCTGGGCTTGCAACAAAACAAAAAATGCCTTCGAAAATGGATTTCGAAAAACCAAGAAAATCAGCAAGTGTCGCAAAAGAAACTGGAAGGGAGTGGCCTGGTTTGCCTAAAACTGAAAAGCCACAGAGACAGGCTACCGAGCAGCTCAAATGGGCCAAAAGTACCAACTACATTCCAAAGCAGCCCAAATCTCAATGGTCGCAGGGGTCAAGTTCCAACAGTCGTAAAAGTAGAAAGAAGAAATCGCAGAAAACCAAGGAGTTGCAGAATTTGGCTTTTTATTGAAGCGGCAATGCTGATTTTGGCGATTTTCGAGTAAGTTCAAATACCTCTTTCCTTCCTACTATATTCACTTATCCACGATACACTCTGTTTCGCGGCTTTTCCATGCTGCTGATCAATTTTTTCACGTGGTACATTAAGAGAAAAAACTTTAAATGCTGCTTTAAATTCAAATTTCCAATGGTTTAGAGTTGTAGAATTTTCTGACACAATGTTATGATCCAAAAAAAAATAAATATATCTTTGGCTAACACACGACTTTACATTGTAGACATTGAATGCCTTCCCGTGAACAGTAAGATGAAAGGAGAGTTTGTTTCAAGATTCAACGATAAAGCAGTCAGAATGAACCTTAGGACATGGCTATCGCGTGTGCAATTAAAGTGGAGTGTGAGATTTATAAAGCATGCCTTTTTTGGAATCAATTAGTTGTATTTTGAACATTGTCATTAATTATAGTACGTATGATAAAATTTTATCTTTCATTAAAAAGCATCGTGTAGCACCAGGTTCACTTGATCGGCCTTTGTACTGTGTAGTAAGCCAAGGCGCCTCAAATGACCTTTCATCTAATTGCTCGGTTGTACCTGTGATGCAAATATCTGACATATCTTCGTTTATTTCTCATCTGACTTGGTCTGCTTTGCTGCCTGCCACTTCAATCAGAGTTTTCATCATCGCCCTGTCGAGCGACCGTGTACCTCCAGGAAACCATCTGGACGTGTTCCAGAAGAATATACCCTAGCATGCACACACCATTGCGGAAGCCTTCTGGATGAAATCCATACTCCGTCTGCCTAGCAATATAATCCTTAGTTTAACAAGCACAAGTTGCCTACCACATGGCGATCTATCACGTACACTTCACACGAACTTCAACTTTCTGACGCTGTAAAGCTGTAGATAATAAGAAAAACAAGAGAGAGACCTCCTCTTTTCAATAATATATACCCACTACTTTATTCTTTATTAACATCACATCATTAAATTATAATGGTGGTACCTCTAATAAATATATTATTACACTATCATACACTATTACTACTACTACTACTTTTTTATTATAATTTCGTCTCTTAATCTTTTCTCTCTCCCCAATACTGTAGTAGTGGTGTGTAGTAGTAGATTTTATTTTGCTGGACGACTACTCCACACCTTACACTGGATCCTGCAATAAGGCCTACCCGCACACCCCAACGACACATATACGCGCAACAAAACACGAGCAACAACAAAACCAGTTTGATCATAAAAAATAACCTTCATACTTACAGTCACAGTAAAAGAATTGTAAACGAATCGAAAAAAAGACAAAGACATTGTAAACAATCCGAAACAAGGAAAAGATGAACTCAAAAAAATACACAGAAAGAGCCTACGAAATCTTCGAAGAGATCGACGCTGTCTGCAAACAGTTCAAAAATGCACAGTATTTTGATACGCATCTTGCTTATGTACTCCTGACCAACGGAAAATCACTAGGAGCAAACATATTGAGGAAGCTAAATCTTGAAGTGAGCCAAATAAAATCTACGGTGCGCCGACACATTATGAAGCATCCTGTACAAGATCCTCCACCACTAAGTGCGTCTCCCTCGGGCTCATTCCTCAAAATCATCAATGCGGCGGAGGCAGAAATGAAGAGTAAAGGCGATACGTACTTGGGAGAAAACCATTTATTGCTTGCGCTGATAAAGCAATCCGACATTGTAAACAAACTTTCCAACGATGGACACCTGAACAAAAACGAATTTATCCACGCCGTGCAAAATGTTTGCTCAGGACAGACAGTAAATTCAAGTTCAGCAGACCAACAGTTTGAGGCCTTGAACAAGTATGGTATAAATGTATGCGAACGGGCCCTCCGAGGCGAGTTAGATCCCGTGATTGGAAGGGATGAAGAAATAAGACGAATGCTGCAGATACTAAGTCGGCGAACAAAAAATAATCCAGTTCTTATTGGAGAACCAGGTGTTGGAAAAACTGCAATTGTTGAAGGCTTAGCTCAACGCATAGTTTCCGGGGATGTGCCTGAAAATCTGGATTGTGAGCTCTTTAGTTTGGACATGGGCGCACTAATTGCTGGCGCAAAACACCAAGGGGAATTTGAAGAGCGATTGAAAGCGGTTTTAAAGGAAGCAACTGAAGATTCTAGGAAGAAGCAAGTAATTCTTTTTATCGACGAAATGCACCTTTTGATGGGAACTGGCAGAACAAGCGGTGCAATGGATGCCGCAAATCTACTTAAACCTATGTTGGCAAGGGGTAAACTACGATGCATCGGTGCAACAACCTTGGATGAGTATCGAAAATACGTGGAAAAAGATAGCGCCTTTGAAAGGCGATTCCAACAAATACACGTCAAGGAGCCGAGCGTGCCCAGTACCATTAGTATACTGCGGGGATTGAAAAGCAAGTATGAAATGCATCATGGCGTACAAATTTCTGACAATGCACTTGTCGCTGCAGCCCAATTGTCCAAACGGTATATTCTTCAACGCTTCTTACCGGATAAAGCTATTGATTTAGTTGATGAGGCATGCGCCAACGTACGCGTGCAGCTAGACTCCCGACCTGAACAAATTGATGTTCTCGAACGTCAAAAGTTGCAGCTTGAGATCGAACTCAGCGCTTTGAAACGGGAGAAGGATTCAGCTAGCAAGCAACGTAAGTCCAGAGTGAAGAAAGATTTACAAAACATTAAAGAATCGCTTCGCCCATTGCTTGCCAAATGGGAGCACGAGAGGTCGCGTGTGAATGAGTTAAAGGCGTTGCAAGAGAAACTAGAGCGTTTGAAAACGAAAGCAATGGACGCACGGCGCAAATCTGATATCGCGACTGCAAGTGATTTGGAGTATTACGCCATACCAGATACGAAAAAGCGGCTGAAGGATTTATCAAACAAGTTGGACGAGGAGAAAAACCTTTCGAAACATGATGGAACTTTAAAAAATACCCCAATGTTGACGGAAAGGGTTGATGCTGAGAACATTGCAGAGGTCGTTTCAAGATGGACAGGCGTGCCGGTTACGAAGCTTAACCAAACCCAAAAAACAAGACTCCTTGCATTACGTAAGAAAATTATGAAACGTGTGGTAGGACAAGACAGAGCAGTCGAGAGTGTATCGAATGCCATACTCCGCTCTAGGGCAGGCTTAGCAAGACCGAATCAACCGACGGGATCCTTCCTCTTCCTTGGCCCCACTGGTGTTGGAAAAACGGAATTGGCGAAAGCCCTCGCCGTCGAGCTGTTCGACGACGAGCGTTGCATGGTTCGCATTGATATGTCCGAATACATGGAAAAGCACTCCGTAGCTCGGCTAATTGGAAGTCCGCCGGGTTATGTTGGACATGAAGAAGGTGGACAACTGACCGAAGCAGTTAGGCGGAGACCGTACAATGTAGTTTTGTTTGATGAGGTAGAAAAGGCGCATCCGGACGTGCTTAATATACTCTTGCAAGTACTGGACGATGGCCGATTGACAGATAGCCATGGAAAAACAATTGATTTCTGCAATACTGTGATCGTTATGACCAGCAACATCGGGGCAAAGTATTTGTTGGAGCAAAAAAAGGATAACGAAAATAAAGATTTCAACAAATCGAGAGTGCCCACGAAGAGGCAAAAAATAAAAGGTAACAGTATGACGAACGTTGACAAAGCTATGGCAGCCCTGAAACAGTATTTTCGTCCGGAATTCCTGAATCGTCTAAGCGATATTTGCGTTTTTAAGCCATTGCGACAAAGTCAGCTGGAACAAATATGCTCAAATCAAATCAGTGGTATTGCACAGCGATTGGATACGCATGGTATATCCTTGGATGTAAGTTCGGAAGCACTGTCATTCATGGTCCGTGAAGCATACGAGCCGGAATATGGCGCCAGGCCACTTCAGCGATATGTCGAAGACTCCCTGATAACGCCTATCTCCACAATGATGATATCTGGGGAGGCATCGCGTGGCGACACAATAGTTGTGTCATATAACAGTGCAGATGAGAGTATAAAATTTGAGAAACGGGCCAAAATATTCTGCAGCTCCCATAATTTGAAGTGCGAAAGCACCAGAGACAGTGAGGACAAACGCACCTTCCGACGTATGGACTCTTGGGAAAACTGAAGAACGACGTTGCTGATCATTTTACAAAGAAAACTAAAACTTTTCAAATGACACACATAGTAATCATATTTTAAAACATGTCTATATATCATCACAGAGCAACAAGACCATTATTACTAGATTGTTATTGCCACCGGCAGAGTTGATAGTTCCAAACCATCTAGTACTCCCCCTTGTGGATTTCGACACCACCTTTGGCCCTTGCAGCGCTGACCTTGGCTTCCCAGCCAGGCTGTGCTCTTGCTTTCTTGTCCATTTCAAAATTCTTGAGCAATTGCTTTCGGCGCATTTCTTCTGCCCTGCGTTTCTCTTTCCTTTTTGCCTCTTGTTGGTCGCGAATTTGGGCTTTGGAACTTCGCTTCGCAAGTAGCGTTACGTCAATATTTTTCTTAGTCGTTGCCGGGCCAATATTTTCCTGGCTAGTTTTGAACTTGCTGCAAATCGCATCAAGCATGTTGGCTTCCTGCTGGATATGTTCGGTAGTCCCAGTAAAATTAAGGACGTTGTTTGTCAGGTCTTTTACAAAGCCAATTTTTATGAGGTAGTCTACGGCAGCGCCATTGTTTACTTGGCAGATTCGTTCGTTTATTTTCGGGTTGGAGAGTTTGATAGTCTTATACTTGTCATCGTTTTTCAACAGGTTCTTCACAAGCTTGTAGCAAGTGTTGTAGCAAACAAACTCTGCCTCATTGGCGATTCGAATGTAAGATGCATGCGGAGTGTACGACATGATGAATTGGTTCTTTTTGTTCCAGAAGTTGCAAGAGTAAGAGTGCGTGAAGGGACGTTCGTTTGCCACGCGTCACCTCCTTGGGGAGGAATCTGTCGTAGTGCATTTGTTGCTACATAACACGACCACAGCAGCACAATGAAGAATGATTGATAATAATGGAATAATGGCATTATCAAATAATAATAAAATAAAAGTAATAATAATTGAAGAAAATATAAAATAATACAAAATCAAAATTACTCCTCCTATAAAATAAATAATAATAATAATAATAATACTAAATATAATTTACTCCATCATCATCTCCATTGTGATACAAGTTATAAAACTCATCAACATTACTTCTTGAAACGATATCAACACCACCCCATTTATATCGACACAGCATTGTCGAAGCAGTGGAAAGATATGATTCCAGCATTCTTCCCTTTCCATTCTTCGCCGTTTAAAACACGATTGTATAGGCAATGTTCCGTAGCGTAAAAAGTACAAACGTTCAAAGAATGATAGAATAGGCAATACCGTGTAACTTAGTAAGTACAAACATGCAAAGAACGTGGAAAGAATTCAACGACACGCTCCCAGACTCTTCCATTATGCCGATATTGTATACAGATATCCGCTAATACAATACTATTACATCATATAGTTGAACTGTTTATCCAATACTTTCAAGCAATCGATGTCGAGGCAACGTTCGGAAAATCAATGTGGGCTGGCATAGCATAGCCATAGCAGCCGTGAAAACTATTATATACGGACCGTACTAAATAAATACTCTACTATTGGCTGCAACGGCCAGACTTTCCATTCTCTTTCGCAATACAAAAACTAAAATGCCTAAATTATTCGAGGACATTGGTTTGGTACGGCTTGACAGTACTGTCTTAATGCCTAGCAAAAGAAATGTATAACGGTTCACATATAAATAGATCTCTGAAGGAAGGCTTTGGCCAACTCATACGTTCGTGACAAAATAAAATATGAAATATATGTACAAGGTTGTGGTAGATTACTACTACTACTTACTATCATCACTCCTCCATTCAGTGCTGATGTGCTGATGATGTGTGCTGATGGTGATGAAGAAGGGTGAAGGATGGAGGGGGGTGGTTACCAACGCACGGCGCCCGCATTGAGCCAGTGCTGCCTTTTTCGTGTCGTAAGGACGACGACTACAATCGGCGCTGATCCGATACCACGGGTGATGGCTGGAGCAAGCGATGTCTACATTAGATATGGCGACGTTGTCTGTTTGCACACCCAGTTCTTTGACGGCAAAAAAGAGAATTATGGGTTTCTAGCGGCGGATGGAATTATAGAAGACTCGTTACGGGTTTCTGTTCCCTCAAATAATCCCAGTGCAATGCATTTTCCGTCAAACATTCGCCCGTGCTTATTTCGTATAATGCCGATGGACCAATTTGCCGCGCAGGCAGAATATGATGAGAAGCAGCTAGAGCTACTAAGTGTCGATGAAGACAAGCCTAACGATGAGCATACGAAACATTATTTAAAATCCCTTGCTGAAAGTGCGGAAAAAGAGAAGAAAATGAATAAGTTAGCAAGTGCTAGGAGAATCGAGGACAGGGAAGTCGTCGTATATGGCGCCATGGTTCAGCTCCAGCATTTAAAAACAGGGAAATTCGTAAGCATTGACGTCAACAAACTAGCATCGCACGAAAAAGATGCGCTGCACTGCCATGTCACTACAGATGAGAACCAAAACTGTTGGTTGGGAATTTTCCCAAGATACAGTGTTCGTATGGTTGGTGATCCCGTCCAAATAAGGGATGAGATCAAACTTGGGTGCAGCAAAAAAACGGATCACTTTTTGCATATGGCAGAGCATAAAGCCCAAAATCTTGAACCATTTTTTCCGGACAAAGGTTGTCTACATGAAGGAAATGCAAGCTCAGAAATTTCCGGATGGAGGATACACAGGTATGCGAAAAACAATTCCAAAATAAAATCGACATCATCGTCGTCGAAACCACAACTTCATCAACGATCAAAGCGGGTGGAAGCAAAGTTGACTCAGCTTGTCCAATTGCTTCACCCCGAGACACAGTCGTATCTTTCTTGTGAACACAATCGACTAAAAAAACAGACGCCAAATGGCTATGTCCATGTTAATATGTTGTCAAAGACTGTTGCTTCCCATGGGTCTTCAAATAAGCCAATATCCTCAATATGGATGGTCGAAGATTTGCGCGGACGCAATGGCGATGGTATTAGATGGCGCACTCCCTATCGTTTGCGCCACCTTCTCAGTGGGCTTTACCTTGATACGTCGCAGGAAACAGTAAGCCTAACTACTGATAAATTAAAGCATACTGCCATTGAGTTTAAGGACACAAGTGTAGAGGTTGAGAATCAAATAATCCAATACCAAGACTCCTTATATATTTCCCGGGGAGACGCAAAAGGTTACGTTAACATTGTCTGTCCTTCAAGTCTCAATGTTGAAGCATAGACTCGATGTGCTTAAAAAGTTGCTAGCTTATAGTGTCCGTGATCAAGAAGAATTCCTGTCGGAAGGCGTCGAAATAATGAATGCACTGCTATCGCTAGCAACAGTAGACGAAGATTTGAAGCACGAATTAAGTGAAGATGAAGTGTATAACCACTTCTATGAAAAAATGGGGCATGTTGAGATCAAATTTCAAGGCATGCTACATAAAGTATACTTTTTGGTGCCAAAAATGTGCCGAAACTTTGCCACATCTCAACTAAAATCCATGTGGAATAAGTGCCTACCACGCAATGATAACGCACTACTGCAATTTCAAGAGAATTCGAAAGAAATCAGCGATAAGATGCAACAAGAAGAGCGGATATCAATGTTGCACATGCGATGGCTGTTTGGTAGTCGCTTGCAGTATTACGGGAGTTTCATTTCGTACTACGCTGCAATTGTGATCAACATCATTGCAATTGCGTCATTTTCATTGGATAGAAATGGTAATGTGGAAATGAACAATATTGTTCTTCCATACATCAACGAAGAGATGCATTCAAGAAAAGTGACAGAATCATTGATAGTCGCCCAAGGTGTTTGCAGCTCATATTTGCTTCTCTCATATATGGTTCTAACATTACCGGTGGAGTATAAAAAGACGCGTAGAGCGCTGCGGAAAACTGAACGCTCTTGCTTGTATACGTTTATAGCAGCATGGTGGTCCACCCTTACGCAACCAAAGTTGTTGTACTATGTCGTATATCTTGGGGCAGCATTAGCTGGTAAGTACAACGAATTTACTTTTTCATCGCTTAGCACCTAACAAAATATGTTTCATGTTTTTAGCATGGCTTGATCCAATAATGGGGCCAATTTATAGCTCCTTTCATATTTTAAGTATATTTATGAGGAATGACACAGCATTCAATATTATTAATGCAGTGATTTATCCATTCAAACAGCTTCGCACGGCAGGTACTGTAGGTATATTTTTGCTATATATATTTTCGATATTACAGTTTTATTTTTTCTCTGGAGATTTGCCAAATGATGAATGTGGAAACCTCAACACATGTTTCGTGTACACGATAAATTGGGGAATGCGATCTGGAGGTGGTCTTGGAGACGTACTAGAAGAGACATACTTGCAAGATAGCGAAGCCGGTGAAAACAACGCCAAGCTACACTGGTACACCCGAACTATCTTCGATTTAGCATTTTTCTTGATAATCATCATTATTCTATTAAATATTGTGTTTGGTATAATCATTGATACGTTTAGTGATCTACGATCTCAAAAGGAAGCTCGGGAAAACTGTAAAAATGACATGTGTTTTATTTGTGGCATTAGCAGAAGCAAGCACGACCAAGAAGGTATCGGATTTGAAGAGCATGTTGCGAATGAACACAACAAATGGCATTACTTGTTTTATCTGATACATTGCCAAATTCTCAACAAAAAACACCCGGATGACATGAACGCATACGAACAATTCGTATTTGATTGTTATAAAAAAGAGCAAATCAATTGGATGCCGCTAGGCGAGTGCATATCACTCAAAAAAAATGCTCAGGAAGATGTATATAGCGTCGAGGACGATGTTGGCGCTTTGCGAAATGAAATAGGCCAAATGAAAGGTATGATGAAAGCTATCATGAGCATTGTTGAGGCTGGTAAAAAAGGCGGAGCGCGAAAGGCTGGCTTAGACAACAGTGTCTAAAAAGATTTTTTAAAGCTGGACTATTATAAAAATATATTTTGTACGGAGGTATTTTTATATTTCAATGCGCCACCATAGTTTTTAAGGAAACCGTACTTCATATCTGCTCATACTGGAAGTGTAAATCTTCATTTTCAGGACTCTCATTTTTTGATGTCTTCTCATCCTCGTCAGTCTTGGGACCAAAAGTAACCGAAAACAGCAAAAACCCTACGATGATCATGACACCACCTGCAATCTCTAAGCCGCTCAGATTTTTGTGGAAGCGTATGTAATCTACCAACGTAGTAGTCGGGATAGTCAACAAACAAGCTATAGATACAAGCACAGGGCTGTCAAGTATAGCAAGGGCAGTGAAAAAGGAACAGTTGAACATAGATGCCAAAAACATATTTACTAGTATCAAACCAATTTGATCTTTGCTGGGCAAACTAAACATCTCAATTCTCAATTGGTTAAGAGGCCACAAAAAAACCCAGAAAAGAAAAAGGTGCGCAATTCCATAGCTACCATAAATAAACAATAGCAACAACGTAGGTGAATTTTCACCAACTACAAACCTTTTGTACAGAACTTCCCACAAGCCAAACAATATAGCTGCAGCAAATGTCATAAGGTCAATGCTATCTAAAGATATTGGTTGATTTGGTTTTGCTAGGACGGACACTAAGAAGGTACCACCAATGCAAAGTAAAAGTGCCATGGATTTTTTTATGGTGGCGCGTTCGCCAAGCAAACATACAGAAAACACATAAGCTGTCGCGATGTTCGTATTGAATATAGTCGTTGTTATCCCGACACTGCTTCCAAAGCCAACGGCGTAGAAATACAAGGCATTTGGAACGAGATAAAGGAAACCAAGTGCAATACCTTGTTGTACATATTTGTTCAGACTGAAATCATATTCGCGAAGGTAATTCAAAATGGAGTAAACTTTGCCATTATCGCCAGCATCACCATGGTGGAGATCGCGAGTACGTTTCGGAGCGCCATATATTTTTACATACAACGCCGCCACTACGAAATATATTGATAAAGAGGAGTGGTTGATCCAAGTCAGCAGGAACGGCTTATTTAACCCTTCGTTCGTCTGTATATACTGTGACCACTCCGCCTGCACTACATAAAAAAATACTATACCCACCAAAGATATCCACTTCGCCCATGCAAGCATCGCACTCCCTGCTTCTGTACAGGCTATCGTTGAGGGCGCGGGGAAGCCCTATGGGACGTAGATAACTGCTGACTGCTGAAAGGCTTGATAATAGTTCTCCATCATTCTCATCATCATTCTTCTCTTCTCATCATCAGCATCATCTCTCTATTATATTATTATTATTATTATTATTACATCTCATTTCAAAAAAAAATTACTATTTTATTGTTGTTGTTGTTTATTTTATTAATAATGATGATTAATATAAATAATGGTGTGTGGTAACAACAACAGTGGTTTAATATTATTATTATGGCCAATGATAATCAATAATATAATATAAAATATAAGAGACCACACAGGAGACACAGGAAGTATTATGGATTACGATTATTATTATATTATTGAGAATTGAGAAATAAAAAATAAAAAAATACACAAAAATTGTTGTTCTCCTTAGTATAATAGAATTTGACCCTAATACTTAATACTATGGTCATCATATCCCTCATACATATAGGGGTAGGTGCCTATAATACTATACTCAAATCACTTTTAAGTACACCACCGCTTTATCTTCTCATCATGAAGTGAACAATTGCCACGTGGAAAGAGGACCAGCACTGAGTACTTCATGTCCTTAGTATACACGACACCGTACTCATCATCATAATAATGGGCAGAGCATTAGTCCAGATTATTATTCCAGAAGCGATAATGTTGATGTTGAATTTTTTTGCTCGGGTAACAATGCAAAATAATTCGTGTGCATAATAGCTACTATATACAGTGAGTGAAAGTGTGGGTTCCTCATTATGCCAACATGCCAACAACGTAGTACCTTATTTATGTTTTATATAGAACATATAGGATGATATTATTGATGATAATACACTATTTAGTAGTAGCCATCAGCTACTGATGAGATAATATGATAATATGATGCTGCATCCATCATCATCATCATGATGTGCTGCTGCTGCTGCTGCTTCGGTAAAGGAGGCCTAACCCACACTTACCAACCAACACAACCAGAACACACAGACACACGACCACTGATTTAACAAAAAAAAAAACAGAGCACATCCCTGACTTGAAAGTTTAGGAAAACATAACAGAGACCATTATGAAACGGAGTCATTACGCATTAGTTCTTATCACGTTGGCCCTTTCCAACGGCGCAAAAGCTTTCTATTATAGTGCCAACCCATACCATCGACACGCAGGCAGGCTTTATGGAAGACCAGCTGCGCCAAGCTATCAACGTCAGCGGGCACATCGTTTACGAAACAACAACATCTATACACGTGAGAAAATAAGAGAAACAGATGAGGAATTCAAGATTTATATTCCATGCGGAAGATATTGCCACTATTACCAAGCTAGAATTAAGCCAGTTGTTGGACGTCATCAGCAAAGCGTTGAAGTCACCGGCCCAAGGTATCGAAAATCGTGGAAAATACCAGATAACATTGATATTGACAGCATCACTCAATCTATTTTACCTTCTGGTTACTTGGAGTTAGCTTTACCGAAGTATTTTGACGAGAGTTTGTATAACTTGAAGAATAGCCCGATATATGCGGCACCTAGGGATAGTGCGAAGGAAGTACAGAAGCCAACTGTTGAGGCAGATCGGAACGAATATCATAGGTCTTATAACAAAAGGTCAGAGGTTTTCTCGAAGGAAAACGACCATCAGCGCCGGGCTCCACAGCGCTCGGAGAACGCGTACTTTTATCCCAATAGTGATGGTATTGAAATTCTTGATGTTGAAGATAATGCAGTCGAAAATGAGCTGTTCCTGAAGGACCAAAAGGCATCTATTGGGTTTTGGGACTCCAGGGGAAAGTTCCAATTCTATTAAAAAGTTTAAACTTGTATACGCCAATACTTACATGCATCGCGGCAATTATTCTTTTGGGTCTAATAATGCGCTTCGCGCAAAATATGATCCCTGGTAGAGTGTTAAAACTGTAGCCGAATCCCAGGACTCGTGAGCGTGTAAAAACTACACATGGGAAAAATAAAAAAGAAGTAAAAACAACACTTCGTAAAGTTTAAACTAAAAGCCATATATCTTACAAATACTTTTTTATAATGGCTTTCTTTCTTTGAAATACTTCAATACACAATTGTATATTTGCAGTGGTAAAATATTCAATTCCATTCTACTCGTAAATTATTCTTTGAACTATTCCACCCAGATGACACTCTAAAATCATCATCAACACTTCTGTTAGGGACTTGATGAGCTCCTGGTACTGATCTATATCACCGCACTGCATATCAAATGTGCTCACGTAGCTTCGAGTGGACAACATATTATTTGTAGTGATACAGTGACATTTGTAATCTAAAGGCCATAGAATATCCCCCATCGAGGTCATACGAGGAAACGGGATAAGGCGGAAATGGCTTTGAATGATACCAGCTTTCTAAACGTCGGTTCCTTGCATCTACAAGCAAACGTTTTATTGACTCTTCCTTCAACTCCACAGGGTCTGGAATGTCATTCACCATTAATTCTGACATCACATTTTGAGCAACCCTATTTGCATCTGGATAATTTTGTCCACTACTAAAACTTTTCGAAGGATTGCAGCGACTTTCTTTTTCGGAAAGAATCGCGCTCCTTGGAGATAAAGGATCGCCTGAGTTTAGCTGGCGCGACGCTAGTGCTTCATTTTGCTGCAAAATTTGAAACGGATCACGTGGAATTTCTTCGATATTATTTCTCCACACCTTTTTTATAATATCTTTGGGAATTGCATCTGAGATTAACGAAAAGAAAAGGTACCAGTATCATGTTAGTCGTCGAAAGGTGCGGAGGTAAAAGGTTGATGATTTATCCGCACTTACTGCCGCTTGTGTTCAAGACTCTCCTGTTAAAGTGACTGTACGCGTGGGTGCGCACTTGGACCGCAGACTTGGTCCCTACGTGCTTGGCAATCAATTTCCAATTTCGCTTAAAACGTTTCATTCCTTCAATGAAGAGATCATGTTCGTGGTCGTTCCACTTCTCCCTTCGACGCCTTTTGTGAAGTTTGCCATCCTTACCCTTGACTAAAGTCCAGCCACGTTTTTTCGACGCAGCAGAGACTCGTGGGGAATCGCTTGGAATGGTGGAATCGTCTGATGACACAGACGAGTAAGAGTTCTTTCGCCCTTTACCCGCACTACCGGAAACGATAGGCGTGGGTGTGTAAACGGATTTAGACACTGCCCTATGAGAGCTTAGTGTGTCAGCCCTGTCACGAAACTTGTTACCAGCGGCCGTACGACTATGTTGTTTGTAAAGGACATGGTTGAGGACGCTATTTGGGCTGTTTTCACCCCAATCGTGTTGTTTCTTTGCGTGCTTAGGCATGATAAGTCTCTACCAGTTGCAAGTTGACTGAAGAATCGCCTTGCGTACGTTTGTATGTTCTGGTACCTGGATGAGGGGTAAACAAAAGCTTACGACAACTGTGGTTGCACTACAACAACTTCAAGTGAAATGGTCGTGTCGGAGGCACTAACGTCAGCGACACCTTGCGTTTGACTGGGAACACGGTGTCCGTAAAGCCTGAAGAGAGTGAGGGCCTCAAGGACTGGATCGCTTATGTTGGCAGACAATGCAACGCTCTGTGGGAGCGAACTTGTGTTTATCCAATCAACGTAAACCGTCAACCCGTAAGTACAGAACCTTTGCAGCTGACTAAGGCACGCTTTGAGATTTTAATACTACTTGTATGTTATTGTTGGTACATTATATTTTTTTTCGTTGTGTGTGTTGTTGTTTGTTGTTGTACATTATTACACATTGATTGTTGTTGTAGAAATTTACCTTCTCTTCTTCCACAACAAAGGCACATAATTGAAATCACTTTTCTCCATTCCAGATCAGACTAGGACCTTTAAACAGCTCAGCATTGGATTTAAAGGGGGATAAGCTTTTCTGGCAAGGGTTTTGCAATAGTGTGCCATTCATTTTCCCATCCGCAATGTGCCCTTCCTGCATTGTCTGCAGTGTTCTTGGAGGGGCGTGACCATAGGAGCATCACAGCACTGCATTCCCCTCTCCAAAAGTTCACTTTCCTTTACCTGCATAGTGTGCAATGCAACTGCGGTGTGGCAGATTTGACATTGCGATCTATCGTGTGCAGTGCTATAGCAAGAGGTGATTTGGATTTGGCTTTGTGGGTGATAGTGTGCCCTCTTAATTTGACTTTCCCGGATCCATTTTTGATTGCTTACCACAAGTAGACAAGGCGAGGAAATGTCAAATCTTAAATTTATTCTGCATTGGATCACAGAGGATGCAATGCTGTACCCCTGCTAATTTCGACTTTGTCGTAGTGGCTTCAAATGAAAGGTTGTGGGTGAGGATACGCTTGCTATTGCCATGCTGTGGGAGAGATGGATCCAGTCTATTTTTAATGCTAGGTGAGATTTCATAATAACACTACCTTTTGGTATATGAGATTTCGTTCGAGTTGTCCAAATTCCATCATCATCATTATTATTATTGCTTTACTACTAGTGTTGTTGAAACTCAATTCCATAATCATTATTGCTTTACTACACTACTAGTGTTGTTGAAACTTACTACTAAAACAATAAAGAAACCAAAAAATGTGTATTATTATGGGTGGTATCATTGTTTTGGAGACCTGAGTTCATAACCAACAACTCCTATATCAAGATGTTGTTGGTTTTATTGACAACTACTTCTTCTGTAATACTTTCCTTCAAAATATAATAATAATACTCTTTTTTTGTGGGTGCGGCAAGAGGAGAAAGTGCAAATACCATTCTCCTTTGCATGCAGTAAAAGCAGTTTTGACGCCCGATTGTCGTTGGCTTCATCATCATCTACACAGGCTGGTCGGGTTTGCTTCCTACAAGAAAGTAGGGCAGGTAACGAAGTAAAAGGGCGCATGCACGCACACAACGCAAGTGAATGGAAGAATTTATTTTTCATGTTCGTAACAATGTATAGGTTAATTTAAGGAACATTAATATTTCGTTTATCATGATAATGAATGATGAATGATGGTGCTATGTATATAATAACAATTAATAATAATGTAAACAAAAAAACTTAAAAGGCGTATACATATTAAAAAATATGAAATATATATTATATTATTACATGATAAAATAATAATAATATATAATAATAATAAGAAGAAGAAAATAATAAATATAGTAGTGGTGTATAAACTAAGTAAGTACATCATCAACAAATATCATCATCATCATTCACTATAGCCAGTATCGTCCACCTTGCTTGAAGCACGCACATAGTGAAGGGAGAGGAGAGTGAATACTTCGACCGTTGTTTTTTTACGTCAACAAAAGCGGCTAGCAGCGGCTGGGCATATCAATATGGCTACGACGCGTGAAGCCCTGATGGGTAAATACTCGGACGAGTTGTTTCATATTTTAGTTAAGGCGAAAAACAAACAACTCGACGATAAGGAGAGGGAGAGACACCCAACTTATGTATCCCCAGACGAAATGAAATCAATTTGGAACCTCATTCAAAACGTTTCTACATATACCGAGAAAGCTGCAATACTTAGATGCCTTTGTACAAAAAAAATATTTGATGTAGATCAGTTCATGACATTCTTTAGAATATGCGATTATGAAGGGCAGCGAATTGATTTGTTAGAAATGTTTTTGTTGAGTATGAAAGGAACAGACCAAAAGTACAAAGTCCTGAATCATTTTGAAATTTCTTCGCGTGCGTACATAAAGGAATACATACTAGATCTATCCTTTGTAAAAGAGGGAGACAAAAATAGTCACAAGGTTCCTCCATTAATACTACGAAATTTGAAGTCAAAAAAGGTTCGACACGTTCGTGAAATTGACGATATGCTCAAGAACTCGAGGTTCAGTACGGATCAACTGGAAGTCCTGAGTCGGAGCGTTGCGGCGCACTGCCAGCTAATGAACCATAAGCAAGCGTGCGAAATATTGATGAAATGGGCAAACAAGCAGGGCAAGTATAGATTTGTATTCACATTCTGTATATACAAAGACTGTAATATTTATTCTAACATTAGTCTCCCTTCCAGATAAATTCATCCAGATGTTATTTTTGCTTCAGCACAATACAACCGGTTTTACCTGCCGAGAAGTATCCCTAATTCTAAAGAAAATTAAAGATCCCGTCAATAGGTTTGAAGCTTTCGAGAATATGCTTGGCTATATTCTAGACACTGAAAATAGATGGGTTGCGCTAGATATGGCATTTTTCTTTGAAAAAGGCTCTTTTCAGCACAAAATTATGGAAAAAAAGTTAATAGCTATGAATAACTACCCTAGGTCATCACTATTCGGTAAAATTCAAGGAAAGCGAGTTTTGTTTGTACTCCCGACTATAAACAATTTTGATGTCACTTTCACGACATCGCAGGGAGAGCGAATAGATCGCTTCCGCTTTATGATACGGGATGTATCCAGGATTCTTCGGGAGCAATTAAATGAATATGTATACTTTGACGTTATTGCTTATGGGACAGCTTTTGCCAGTTGGAGCAACCGTGGTCTTGTTCCAGTTAATGATGAAAATGTTGAGTCTTGCTGCCGATTTCTGAGATCTTTGACAACACGTGGCGGTAGGTTTTTTTTGTTTTTTCAATAGACGTAAAACATTAATACTAACATGTTCTTTATAACAATACAGATGCTCAATTAGATGGCTTATTCGAATATATTTTTGATTGGGAACATTATGAAAAGCTAGATCATATTTACTACGCATGCAATCAGCCGCCAGATATCTTGGAGAACCACCTTTTTGATGTAAATACTGCTAGGAGCAAATACTTGGCTCACTATCCTAAAGAGGGTCTCAAGTGCGCAATACATTCCTGTGGTGTTTTTCTGGGCATATCACAATCAGACGAGCTGGAAGAAACTGCCAATTATCTGATCCGATTGAGTGACATGACAAGTGGGACACATATGACTGCAGTCTTACCAAATTACATTAGGCAAACTCAGCTCATCCATCGCCATATAGATGTAAAACGGCACATGACGCGGGAATGGATGGGTTATATTTTTCAGATAATCAATGTGATTACATATATTATTATGCTGATGACAGTGGCAGTCGCCAGGGGGAAATATTTTGGCGGGCAGACTTGCGGAGATGTGGCAATCAAATACCCTACATATGTCGCTCCGCACACCAGCTTCTTTTCCATGTGGAGATTTTATATTCTCTTGACTGGCGTATTGGTAATTACGTTGAGCTTACCATCTAAGTCAAGGGCAAGACAGGGAATAATTAGTCGTGTCGATGTATCAATTTCTCTTCACAACATGCTGATGGGATCATTTTTACTTCTCTGGCAAAACGAACTACTGTTTCAGGCAAGTCTAGTGCTTAGCGTTGCCTTGGGCTCTGTATGTTTTGCATACAAGCGCCTTGAAATTGGCCTTCGCTCGACCGGTCGAGTCACATTCAAGGAACGATTTTTTGTGTGGACGCCCCTATCTTGCATGTTAGCATGGCTGTCGTTCAACCTTGTCATAACAATAGCATCCACCCTGAAAAAGTACGAATGGAATGGTTTTGGCTGGCAGTTTGAGTGGGCTATCGTAATGATCGTTGGCCTGACAGGCCTTACAGCGTCGATAATATTTTATCGAACTGATGTAGCGTTTGGGCTCACCATGTCAATGTGTATGTTATCGATTTCTGCTGCGCAATGGAACCAATATCGATCCCTTGGCGTTTTAACTGAAGATACTACCTTAGGAGGTAGCTTTTGGCTTATGATTTTTACGTTTGTATTCAGTGCTGTTGTGGCATGCATGGCAATTACATCGCTTAGTGCCCTTGTGATAAGAATGTTCTATAAACCTATGTGGAGACAGCGTATGGCAGTAACATTTACAGTTAGCATACAGTTTGGCAACGCAACTATGTACTTTGCAATGGTATTTATAAATATTTTGGCATCACCATGGGGATATCGGATGATGGGCATGAAGGGAACGCCCCCCATTAATCATCGAACGTGTGGTATGGTTGCCCGTGACATAGATGCACCAGAAGGAAATCTTGCGATGTACAAAGCTTCCTTGACCATCATGCCGCACCACGCAACTTTTAAACTGTTCTTTATCGTATACTCTTGGTTAGGTATGTGGGTAATTTTGCAAATGCTTCCGCATGAGTCGCTTCTACGCTCTGTGGCATACCATCAAAAAAAAGATAAAGATTTGGGCCAAACTCTTATGATTCGGGGACCGCAAACAGAATGGCAATATATATCTTTTCCTTTGCTTAGGATTAAAATAATGTTGCCAAGATTTCACAAATGGCAATTAACGTTGCTGGCTTACAAACGATGGGTGTCTGGGATTGGAAACTATTTTATGTTCTCTTGTCTATTTAACATTCTGTTTATGCTGTCATTCCTTTTTCGTGTGTATTGGGCAGCCCTTTTGTCATGTTTTATGTTGTTGTATGTACTCATTAAGCTGTACAAAAGAAGCGGAGCTTTTCCAACCTACATAGAGCAGGTTTCACAGGATGAAATCGACACAGAACACGAAGAGTTCAATCAGAAACACAGTCATTGGGATGCCGTAAAAAGGCAGGTAAAGTGGCGCCGTATACTGCGCAAGCTATCGCGAAAAAATGAGTATATATCGGCGTTGGAGTTTTACTTGTTACATGTGCCGCTGTCAATTTACATAGGACTTATATCGTTTATATGTATACTGATGTTTGCCATGTTCATAGTGAACGCTTCCACATATGTTTACTCATACATTGGCGATTGGGTAGAGCAAGGATGGGGAGTGTTTATTGTCTACTTATTTACAGTGGTAATTATAGGCTTAACATGGAGCCGAGCAGATCCTTTGATTGCCCTGGCGTTTGCGCTGTGCTTATGGGGAATAGTATACGAGAATACAGCTGGTACTTGCGAGTGGTATCTTCCTGCTGGGGTCAAAGTTAGGAAACCTGCTTCGGTTAGGATGAATCAGAAGGCCAGAAACTATCCATTTTTTGACGAAGAAAAGCGAACTCAGAAGACGCGATTGTTTGGTGGGGAGATAGGAGGTAGGTTTATGTGGTTTTGGAACCTTACAGACGCTGACGGAAACGAACTTGGTGAAAATCACCCGGATGGCGAAAAATGGTGCAAATATTGGGTAGAGCGTGGGGGAATTGATGCCATGGGAAAACCATGGGCATATCGCCATACGCCCTTGAGCGACATTGGAAAGCCTCTAAAATACTATGTGAAAGATGTGGTTACCGATGGAGACTATGTATGGCATTTTGGGCGTTGTAGACGGATTTTCAAGGATATCGATGGCAATGCAATAACAAGCCAACAGCGTTGCGATGTTCTTGGTCAACAAGATGAGAAGCAATTGAAAAAACGAACTGTGAAAGGATTTGCCTGGTTGATCAATGACTGCGAGGATTGTGAAGGTTTATGTGTGGAAGATCCACGTACTTGCAAATTTAGATTCCCGCCTGGAAATGCAAACATGATTACAGTAGAATATGAAATTGCAGAGTTTGTAGGAATGGCAGCGCTGCTGTTGACCCTTGTTTCCATGCAACTTTTCCGAAAATTAAAGGCCATTAAAAATAAAAATTTGAGTAACTCGCCCGAGATGCAAGGTAGTAGTTCGGAAGAGGAGACAACGGATGAAGACGAATCTACGGATTCCGAGCAAGAAGGGTGATAGATGCACTTAACATACTGTTTATTGTATTTTTTATTATAAAAAACTTCATATATTTTTTATAACAAGTAATAAAAAAGCAAGAAGATGGCTACACAAAGGCACCACGGCCCCATCGTTAGTGTACGAAGTATAGTTTCCTAGCAAGATTCGCTTCCCTTTTTTTTAACACTTCGGGAGTTTCTATTTCTTCTGTTCCTTTTTTTTCTGTTTCTATTATTAGAAGAGTCAGACCTGTTTTCATTTCCCATTCTCATTCGTTTTATAAAGTTTTGTTGGATACTACATTACACTATACTGTAGTGTACTCTACTCTACTGCTAACTGCTATGAATTGCAATGAATTCCTATTATTATAAATGCTTTTGTTGATTGCCTACTAAACACTTTCTTCATTCAAATATATTATTATTGAAATTATTATAAAACAAATATTCTTCTCTATTAGTTTTACATAATACATAATATAATATGATGTGTGTTGTCCCCTTTTTTTTTTATTTTCTTTATTGTTATGTGTTATGTACACTTTTATTAAATTAATGAAATATGTACTATACTACTACATTTTATATTTTTATTATTTTATTTATTATTGAATGACAATATGATGGTATGTATGAAACACACTCACTACAATGTCTAATCACTACTATGAATGATAGAATTTATTATACTACGTAACAATAGAATATATTATTGTATCTCATCATATGATGTTGTGTTATGTTGTTATTATTATTATTGCTTTGTGTTGTGTTGAAATTATAATATTTATTAATTATTATCACATCATCATATCAATCATCACATCATTATTACACACATCACCACACGTAATAATACAATATCAGGTGTATGATGCGAGTGGAAATACGCGTAGCACACACTTGTCTTCGGCTACGTCATTGCGCACCTTGCTCCCAACCGCATTCACTTTAACCTAGAGGTGGAGAGGTTTCGACCGACGGCAGTCGAAACCCGCAGTAAACGGTAAGCATCCCTTCTCCCCCAGGTGGTGCAGGCAATTTCAAGATGTCAACGCCAAGCTCCAACCAGAAGCAATTTTTGAAAAGACTGTCGAAGGATGGAACCCAGGGGTACACGCAGACCGACAGCGCTGGTAAAAAGAACTCAAGCAAACGTGGCAAGCCAGCAAAATTGAAGGGTAACGACGATTTGTTCAACACCATTGGAACGCCGTCTCTGCACCATAGTTACGGTTCAAAGACTCCATCACATGCATCAGAAAGGGCCGTCGTTAATGATAGGCTCTTTAAGACTGGCAACCCTAACGTAAGTGACTGACTATTAAAGCTACCCTCTTGGCCATATCCTTTTCTTCCACGCAAAGTTTCCCGCATAATCTATATGATGAAAAACTATAGACTTTTAAAAACTCCTGAAAGACTTCCATCTTTTCTGTGTAGAATAGTCGTTAGTTACACCTGATAGGTTTCGGTTTTGTTTCGCACGTCAAATCAAGTACAGGAACTCAACTAACATATTATCATTTGACGACTTACTTCTTAATCCAGGAACTTCGCTATGCACTGAAGATTGCCAATGATCTTGCCGATAAGCAAAAGATTGCAAAAGAAAAGGCTAACGAAGATTTGATGATTTTGAAGGAACAGCTATATGATATGGATCCAGCCACAGAGGAAATTGGGAGTATGTGCGACGAGTTTCTCGATATCAAGTGTGGAAAAATGCGTTCTGCTCATTTACATAAGTTTGTGTCACGCGCTCAAAAGCTGCGACCAATTTTTGCAGCTGCGAAGGCACGTGGCAAAGGATCTGATAGTGGCAAAAATCCTGCAGTGACTTTTCTTTTCGCTATTTCCAACGTGTTGCGTTTGTGGGGTAAGTGAAAGAAGAATATCGATTCCCATCGTTCATCTCTGACTAACCTGCCTCGTTATAGCTTCTGTCCAGCGCTTGAATGATGTCCAACTGCCGCGCTCATATGATGCCGATGATACAGACAATTTCGATGATGATGAGAGCATTTTGTCGCATTTTCGAAAGCTTTATACTCCAGAATCTGTAAAGAAGAGAATGGCGGACGAGCAGGCTAGTAGTAAAAAGGCGGACGTAAAGAGTAGCAAACATGTTTCTTCCCCAAGTGTGGACACTGACTTTGCCAGGAAAAGGAGGCTCCGCATACATGACTTTGACTTGCTTAAACCAATAGGGAAAGGGGCATATGGCAGAGTGTTTTTGGCCCGGAAGAAGAAAACAGATGGCACTGAGGGCAAGCTATGCGCAATTAAAGTCATGCGTAAGTCCGAATTATCACAGAAGAATAATATCGATCTTGTCTTGGCAGAACGTAAAATTCATTCTAGTATTCACCATCCATTTGTTGTATCGCTTTATGCCGCGTTCCAAAGTCGGACATTTTTGTTTTTGTGCATGGAGTATTGCAACGGCGGTGATTTGCAGGCTCTTTTGCGTAATGTCTCGTATTTAGATGAAGACGTGGCTCTTTCGTACTTGGCAGAGATCTGTTTAGCGGTAGGATTTTTGCACGACAACGATGTCATTCATCGCGATTTAAAACCTGAAAATGTTTTGATTGATCGTACAGGTCACATCAAGTTGACCGATTTTGGACTTAGCGAATTTGGGCTTGGTAAAAGTAGCAAACTTGTAAAGATTGGCGAGGAAAGCCCTACTTTTTCCAGTGGCACCGAATCGAAATATACGGAAGCTAACGACACGGCTGACGAAGGAAAGACAAGCTTCCCCGGAGCGTCAAAGATGGAAGAGGATTCCCACAAGCACGCTGGATCGTCGGAAGGCCAGAGACTAGTTGGTACACCGGTAAGTAGCCTATCCACACACCCTTAATGCGCCCACCGAGCTAACAATATTTGGAATTTCATTATTGAATCTTTAGGACTATATGGCCCCAGAAATACTCCTAGGAGCGCCACATGACTCAACCGTCGATTGGTGGTCCGTGGGCGTGATTGCGTACGAGCTTCTTACTGGCATCCCACCGTTTAACGCCAAGACGCCAGACAAAGTATTTGAAAATGTATTGAACCACAACATTAAATGGCCATCCGACGACGAAATATCAAAAGGCGCAAAAAGTTTTATTCGTAGCTTGCTTGAACCAGATCCAGAGCATCGTCTGGGGGCAAACGGATTTGCTGGAATACAAAAGTCGCAATTTTTCAAGGATGTGGACTGGAAAGAATTAAGTTCATTGAAGGGTGCAGTGCCTTTTGTCCCTGATGTAGAGGATGCCAAAGATACATCATATTTCACAAATGTTGAAATTGATAGTAGTGATATATTGGCACCAACACCAAAACATTTGAGAACTGCAAGCAGCAGCTTAGGTGATTCTATAGATACTAGGTTTGCTGGTTTCGATGGCGCGTTGGATGCTACATTGTAAAAGTATGCGGGGAAGTAGTGTAGTGGCAAATGGATGAACACCGAACGATCGCTATCTTGTTTATTTTGGCGCTCGTCTTTCTTCCGAAAAGTATAAATAATGATAAAGTCTGACAATAAAAGTCACTTCTTACGAATGTTCGAAGTGGTGTGTAAAGATATTTTTGTTTTTATTACCGTATAAAATATTTGATCCGATAATCTAAGCAAACCCAATCTGAAGACTTCCATACTGCCGACGATACTGAAAACAATTGACACATCAGAACAAATGGGGTTGCAATTCTCCTGCCAAAGCCCGTTGGATAAAATCAGAATAAGCCGCGGGATTTTCAAAGTCGTCACGGTCAAATTTCCAGTAATGATTCATGTGAAACCGCATCGTTGTCAGATGGGCAGAAGGGAAATCATGACTGGTGCTATTCAAGTACGTCAAGACACGGTCTTGATCTTTTGAGACTGTGATGAATGTTACTTGTCCACGGTGCAAAGGCGCGGCCGCAAGAAGTGCCTCTTTAATCTTATCATTATTTTCAACCAAAACAAAAAGGCGAAACTTTACGTGTGTCTTATACAGTTGTATTGCACTGTCCATGGAATATTCAACGACTAGTGGCAAGTAGTTGTTCAATACCCACTCTTGCAGAGTTTCCATCGGCGCCATAAAGTAAGACTCGTTGTGACGTTTGAAATCTCGCCGATATAGCAGAATCATCGAATGCAGAGGCCGCTTTTCTGAGTGCGTGACTGGAAAAACAGATTGAATTGCATCTTTTCCAACCAGGCGGCCAAACGGAACGTCCAGTGCCTTAGCAACTTCACTGAACTGCGTCAAATTCTCATTTCGTACCACAGTCCCGTTCTCTAGTGTTTGGCTTGGCATATATCCGAAAATGCCAATATCGTGGACAATTTTAAACGTAGACAGATCATCCAGCGTTTCAATATTTACAAAATTTTCTCTTGTTTGTTTTACAAGCCATTCAACGATACTGTCCTTGATTCTTCCACCGGTGTATACATCTTTAAATTTTCCACTCTCGAACCACCAGATCGTTGGGTGATGAACTATTCTCTTCTCCTCGGCGAAGTTGGAATAGATATCGGTATTCATCGTGGCAAATCGTATCCTTGGCTTATACGAATCCATCTCTTTCGATGCGTCTCTAAACTCTGGCAAAAAAGCCTTGCAGGACCTTGCGCTTGGGACACAAAACGCTACTATGGCATACTCGTTATTCTTCACTACCCTTTCAAACGTTTTCGGGGTCAAGTTGACCACGACGCCGTTCGCAACAACGAACGTTAGAAGGAAAATAAGGCCGTTGTTCCAGCGATCCCACGAGCACCCCATCGTATGCGAATACGCTTGATCAAACCTTACTCGGGAAGAGCTAGAACTTCGATCCAAGGCTCAATCGCTACAAGATTGCACTGTTACTGTCAATGAAGAAGAAAAGAGCTGGAGTGGCCAAAGCTGTGAGCAGATTAAGATGATGTGAGGAGAGGAGGAGATGATGACCAGGCATGCGTAAGGATTTCTTGGTAAGACTTCGGCTACTTTGTCCTGTTCAATATGATGAGTAATCAATATGATGTCCTTCAGGAAATACTAAAATTCATACTGCCTTAAATGCATGTTTGCAGGTTTAAGCAAGACTTTGTGTACTTTCCAAGCGATAATAAATTCCTATCTGATGGCTACATGGTTTTGAAATAACGAACGAATGAATGAATGAATGAGGCCCAACTCACAATAATGAATTTGAATGTAGACCTTCATGGACGTCCCTTGTACTCCATAGTATACGCTATGAAATCATCGATCATTCAATGATAAACAATGCATATTATTGTTATGTTGAATGAAATTACTTTCTTTATTATGTTTTATTATTGAAATTTATATTTGCCCTATCTATTAATTCATCATATTCCATTTTATTATTTACACTCTCTAATTATTTCAAATTTATTTATAATAATACATCTTTACATTATTATACATTATACATTATTATTATACATTATTATTATATTATTATGTATGTAAAATAGTAGAGTGTAGCATATACTACATACTACACTCTACCTAACACACTACACACGCAACAACAACAATGTCTCCTCCCTTCCTCAGTCGTCCCACAAAACAGAGCGATTCGGCATTTCGGAAGCCCTCGTCGGAAAGGAACATATTATTGCAACAGCCTTTTCGAGGCGTTTGTCGATTGTGTGGGAAGAAATACAAGCGATTGCAATATGGCAAGCAACAGGAAGCAAAAGGGTATATCCATCTTTCTTCGTGTCCGGCCGACGAAAAAACCAAGTGGGTACTTCAAACTAGACCGCGAGGAAGGGGCCGTGGATTTTGATATACCCCTGGAACAAATCAAAGGCCATGTTAACAATACTCGCCAGAGCTACAAATTCAAGTTCAACGGTCTCTTCGACATGAAAGCCAGTCAAGAAGAGGTCTTTGACGGCGTGGCAGTAGAGGCCGTCAACTCCGCCATGGCCGGTTTCAACTCGACCATTTTCGCATATGGGCAAACCGGTAGCGGGAAAACCTTTACTATTACTGGTGGGGCCGAACGCTACGTCGATCGTGGCATTATTCCACGAGCCTTGTCGTATATATTCAGCGAGTCGGTCAAAAACTCAGAACGAAAGACCACGTTGTACATAAGTTACATGGAAATATACAACGAGACGGCGTACGACCTTCTCGACCCGTCGCAGGAAACTAAGCAGTTAGAGGATCTCCCTCGCGTCAACTTCATGGAGGACGACGAGGGAAACGTGCACCTGAGAGGCCTGTCTATGCATGTCGCGAATAATGAAGAAGAGGCACTAAATCTTCTGTTTTTAGGCGATACAAATCGTGCAATCAGCGAAACTCCCATGAATATGGCCTCATCGCGATCTCACTGTGTGTTCAGCATCAGCGTGGAGTCTCGAGAGGCTGGAAGCGACGTCATTCGTCGGTCGAAGCTTCATATTGTCGATTTAGCGGGTTCGGAGCGGGCGCACAAGACTGGTGCTAGAGGACAAATTTTACGTGAAGCGAAATTCATCAATTCATCACTGCATTTTCTAGAGATGGTGATTGTTGCCTTGCATGAAAGGAAAACGAAGGGGCGCACTCATGTCCCGTACAGAAATTCTTTAATGACGAGTTTACTTCGAGATAGTTTGGGGGGTAATTGCTACACCACCATGATAGCGACGGTGAGTGCTGAGAAAGCGCAAACGGAGGAGAGTATATCCACCTGTCGGTTTGCCCAGCGTGTAGCACTGGTTCAAAACGAAGCGGTAATTAATGAGGAAGTTGACCCAGCGTCGGTTATCCAACGATTGAAAGCTGAGGTGAAGGCATTGAAAGAGGAAGTGAAATTCTTGAAACAGCAACTTGGGGATGGCGACCAAGAAGATCGAGAAATGGCTGGTCATGAGATCGAGCGCCTTCGAGATTTAGTGCAAACATTTTTTGATGCTAGAAATACCAATCCAAACCAACCGATGGGTTTTGGTGGAAATCCTACGTTTCCTCGCATTCAAATGGCCTTAAAGATTCTACGGGACATGGTAGCGGAGCGAGGTGGCGGTAGAGGAAAAAGTGGCAAGTACGGTGGAAAGAGCAGCGAGGGCTCGGACGATATTGATCAATTAGAGGCAGAGATTGCCGAGTTGAAAGAGCTTTTGGCACATAGAGACAACGAAATTTCTATCTTGGTAAATATGGTAAAGCAGGGGAAAACGATACCTGCGGATGATGGTGGGGCTGCCATTGGACTACCGTCGTCCAGCCAACGCAGTGAGCCAAGAGGCAACCAATCGGCAGGCTCAAAGCGACAAAGCGAAGTGAAGGTCACGGCAGAGATATTGGCGGATAAGAAGAAATCATTTGAAATATTTCGCACAACGTACCACTCGAATCAGGCTGTAGAGGAGAATAAAAGTCTGCTTCGCCAACGATATACGGAGGCGAAGGCAATGGGAAAGCGTGTCAACGATGCACGTGGCAACATAAATAAGATAAAGAAGCGTATCGAGCAGTTGCGCTTGGAGCAGCAGCAGTATCAAAATGAGGAGGATGCGGAAACCCTACACGAGATTATGCAGGTCGAGCAAGACTTGAAAGGTGAGATGGATCGTTTTAAGGTCGATTATAAGCAGAATTTTAATCGGTTGCGGGAACTAAAGTCTGAAATTGAACGAATACAAAAGCAACTAGAGCGTCAACGTATTCGCATGCAATCCGATTTTGAGTCATGGCATTCTGTGATGGTTAGGGACATCCAAAACAGTGAAGATGGTCCTGCAAATAATGGTGAACGCAGTCCGCAGAGTCGCTTCGTCAAGGATGCTTGGCGAGGTGATTCGGCGAATGGAAGTGACCGTGAGAGTAAATCGTCCTACAGCCCTCCACAAGAGGCAAAAAAATTAATGACTGGAAACAAAGACGCGGACGAAGACATTATGGCATTTTTCAAAGCAAAGGAAGAAATGATGAGGCGTGTCAAAGGGTAAAAGTCACACACGCGCGGTTTTAATATTTACATAAATTATATACGGTCTACTTGAGCTGTTTCTGCAAGGTTTTGCAAACTTTCGAATGAATTTTTTCATCCTCTTCTTTCCCAGGAGCATACATCATACCACATAGTTTACATGTTTTCAAGTCAAAATTTTTTTGGCCCAAATCAAGAAACGTTTGTTCCAAGCGTGACTTTTTGGGTACGCTAAGTTTTAAAGGTTTGGTTCTTTTATTGTGGACTTTCTTCACACTCTTATCATTCTTGCGAGTGTGCGTTCCATTACGTCGTCTATCAGGTTGCTTCACAGTTGGAAAAAATAAAGTTGTTTGTTGTTTTCTTTTCTTTAACGTTCTCGTATTTTTGTCTTTCAAAAGAGCATTTTTATCAAACTGTTGTCCTGGGTCCTCATCATCCGAAAGTTCGCAAACACTTCTCACCTTTCGTTTACGTTTCGCCAAACACGTGCTGTACCTTCGTCCACCGTCCATGCTGGCGTCATATCTATCCGAAAAAAAACTAGGCTTCATCTGCCCTGCTTGTCTCGAAAAGACGGGGTACCGTTGTGTTCATCGCCACGCCGCTCTCCTCTTCATCAGTGTATGCTTTTTGAAATTGAACAGAGAAGAAGAAGAAGAAGAAGAAAAAACACAACAAAAAACAACACACAACAACATGAATGTGAAATTAACTAGGTAAAAAGTCACTAATAAAGTATAGAATTACAGTATCAACCGATGAAAAGGAAATCCTCCTTAAAAATTTTATGGACATTTTATCCTAAATTCCCTACCCACATTTTATTTATCACAGGCACAGCTAGCACTGGTGCAGGTCAAGGTGGAGAAACAAGTGGGGTCAGCCTCTTCTACTTTCTGGAGGCTTGTTTGAATTTTTGCTTCCTCCAAGCAAAAAAATACACACACATTCTGCCTTCTTTATTCGTTTTAAAAGGTCATTAATTGACTTATTCCCTGGGTTGAAAATCCCACGCATGTACCCGGAGGTACTCTTGCGATCGGCCTTGGAAGTGGCCCAGTCGGCGTCGCTATAGGTGCTAAGGCTGTAGTTTTCACCTTCCCCAGTGATTCGGATACAGGTATCTATAGTACCCTTGGCATAGCGAAGTATCCGTTTGAGAGCAGTCCACTTTTGCGTAGTGGGTGCGCTCTGGAACCTGGCGAGGTAGAATACTGAGAACATAATGTCTGGTCTTGTGAATCGAGCAAGATGCGACAAAGCTCCAACTAAGGATCTGTAAGATTTTATGTCTTGGAATGCTTCGCTACTGTCTTCCCAAATTATATCTGGAGTCATTGGAGTGGTCACTGTATTGGCGGATTGCATATTGAATCGTTTTAATAGATCTTCAATATACGGTTTCTGGGATAGCTTTATTGTGTCATCCTGCTTCGAAACTGCAATACCAAGGTACCATTTGAGATCTTCGAATGTGGATACCTTGAAACCCAGTTGTTCAAGTTTAGACTCGATTTCGGAAGTATCGCGTCGGTTTTATGCTATGATGACGTCATCTACCCAGATTGCGCAGTAGCAAGCTCCATTTGAGTCGACCTTGTAGAATAGGCATTGTTCGTTTGTGCTCTGTAGGCATCATCGAGTCATTCAAAAATCATATATACGAAAACAAGGGTTTTTTCTCTTCTTCTTGATTTTCATCTTCTGCGTCATTTTTATCTTTCATTTTCTTCTTCTTTTTTGGTTGAATAGCTTTACAAGTGCGAACCAAATCCTTCACGGTTAAAACCACCATCATAAGCAGAAAAAATATAAAAATTGCCACTTCCTAAAGCAAGCACCAGTATGGACACCCCTATGCTTTCACGACCACACAACAGACAGCATTTGCGACACCGTGTAAGCTCTTGAGCCTCGTCACTTTCCATTTCTATTTCCAAGTTGCCTATATCATTGGGTTGAAGAGTGGTTTCATTTATTTCCGTCGTTTTTACTTCTTGCATTATTCAATGTACAAGCCAAGCTATCTATTGCTCAGAACGATCGCTCCTTTTGGATATGAGCGAGCTAAAACCTTTTCAAGCTTCTACACGATGTACGCAAGACAGCAAATGCAAAAACGGACACATGCGTGGCGAATCTGTGTTTCGGCAAAAACCATATGAAGGCGACGAAAGGATGCTTGACCAGTTGTGTGGCTCGTGGTGGCGTCCGCTCCTTCGCTACCGTATATTGATCATAGAATGCTTTCGAAGCCGACAATGCATCGCCCGAATCATTGTGGGGCTGATTGATGAATGTATTTTGGTATGGTCGCATAAACGTCAAACGCTTTTCTTGGCATGTAAGGGCATTGTTTTTGACGGCATGCCCTCCTTTCGTTTGCCGTTTGCTTGTTTGCTTGCTTACCGCTCTCGTCGCTTTCGGTCGACGGTGGTTACCGCTACACTCTGGATGTTTCTCGGCAAACATGCGTTCAAATAGATCCATATCCTGAGATAGATGGGCAAAGTGCATATTTGCCTCTTTGCGTTTCAATTCGCACACATGCTTTGGATCTTGAAAGTCACCATTTACTGCAGTACACTCCGGAAAGTCTTTTCTAAAAAATGCCTCATACGCTGCCATATCGTTCGAGCACTGTGCAAAGCCAGCGTAAGAAGCATCACGCTTCACCCTGCACAGAGAACTTGTAGTTGCACCAATCGCGCTTAAAAACGCAAGGATAAATAGAATGTTCATGCTAGAGTTGTGTTGTTTTGTAGGCTTGTGTTCGTCGAGATGCGCGGGCGTGTATGGAGATGGGAATGCGTACATGGACGAAATGCATGATGCATGTTGCATGTTGTTATGATGATGAAGCATGAAGCATGTTGTTATGATGTTATGATGCATGATGCATGTTGTTATGATGCATGTTATGATGAAGCATGTTTGATGATACATGATGCCATGAGAGCAAAGATATCCTATGAAAGTATTGGAATACGGCTTTATATACTTGAATAACGAAAAATGTATGTACAAATATGATCTCGGGGACATTCTGTTGTTTTTACTAGAAGCATCAAACAAAAAATTCGCATCGCAATAGTGATTTTGGTGTGACTCTGGAGATACAAGTATTTTGTGTCTTTTGATACCCGATACAATACCAACTCAGTAGCTATCAAGTATTGTATTTCGTGTCTTTTCATACCCGATACAATACCAACTCAGTAGCTATCAAGTATTGTATTTTGTGTCTTTAAGTAATTTATAGGCGTGCTGTGCGGTGAGAGATCTAAAGTAAACAATAGAACCACTCAATTGGTGTTCGTTAAGGCTTAAGCTGTTTGAATAAATAATAATATCGTAACTTATCATATACGTGTGCTGTTTACGTCTCTGAGTCTCTGCTGCGGTTGCTGTTGCACGGGGTCTGGGTATGCGATGTCACATCAGGACATATTTCGAAGGTAGCAGCAAACAATCATCTCATTCATCGTTTATCTTTTATTATGGAAAACTATGGAAAAGTGATCTTTGCTCGTCTTTCTCGCTGCTGTGTTCTGTTATTGCTTGTCGTTTTCGTCATCTTCAATGCTGTGTTCCTGCTAAAGCTTCCTGTCTCAAGTCTGCGGTTCGTCGATCCTCTTTGTCCTTAACTTTGTTTCGATACGTTCTTTCGTGAGGGTTCCGGTAAACTGTCAAGTATGCGGTAAACTCCCGTTTTGACTCATGATTGGAGGCCGTTGACTCGTGTCAACATTCACTACTTTTGATACTCGATACAATAGCAAATTCATGTTTTTCGTGGTCTTATTCTGCATTAATTCTTCCTGCAATTCGTTCAGTAACCTTAGATCTTTATGGTATTGGCTCTGTTTGAAAAAGACGCATGAATTATAATGAAATTTAATGTCTTCAAAGGTAATGTCTACATGCTCCAATTGTTGACCAGACAGTACTTTCATATAGGTTTGAGCCATTTGGTGCAGCTTTTGGTACAGGACAGAGGGTAACATCGATGGGTTATCTTTGGCAAACCGGTCCATTTGGTGAATCAATTGACATTGGCTTTCGCAAATAACACAATTGGAACGGATGACCAATTCCATTTGTTGGGCGAATAGGTGTACATATAGTGCACATATTAAATGGATGCGACATATCGTATTTAAGTAAGTTTTCCCAACATGCTGTTGTTTGTTCTCCCTAATTTTAGCCACGGAATAATTTTTTTTTTTTCCATGGCAGATCAATATAGCGGAGGAGGACATAGAGAAGACAGCGTGCATAACACCGAAAGGGCTACCGTAAGTTCATATGTTTCTCTTTAGTTGTCACAGGACTCAAAAAATCACTTTCTGTAAATTTTTTTAATCTTACGTTCTCCTGTTTAGGGAACAACAGACTAAAGTGAACGCAGTAGTAGACTATAAATATAGTCTTTTTTGTGCCTTCTTGAGTCTCTCCCCTTGTGTCTGTGTGTCAAATATCAAATAATTAGCTGATCGAGTTGCGTCGAAACCTAGGTAAATGCATATATGTGCAGGGTCGTGTTTCGTTGCCTTTTTGTCTTTATGGTAACATATAGATCCGAATAACCAAACAACGACAGTGTTTTCTACAGTTACCACCATGTTAAAAGAAAATGCTGGCCAGAATAGAAGCAAAATGTCCTCTAGCTGCATGAGCCAGTTTTCCAAAATTGTCTCCTGCCTTCATGAACCTTTTTTGCAACGAACAATGAACAAATGGTCCAATATAAGCACTAATTTGGTTAGCAAAAGAATATGAAGGAAGATTAGGTGAATATGATCCAAGAAACGACAAAATTAAAGGAAAAGCTCTACCACCACATTTCAAAAGCTGCCCAAATAGCCAGAATTAAAGTATTGGAATTATTTAAAAAAGAATTGGAAAAAAGTGTGCTTAACCACAACGGAAGATTGGCATAGAAATGGATCATGCATCTGGTCGTTGGTTGTCGGTCGTCCTTCATCTGAACCTTTCATCGATAACAACTACATCGACCAGGACTACAAACGCTCGAAAATTCTTGCATTTAAAAGCCTCGATAATTTCTTTAGGAAGGAGTGCCCAGATACATATGATGACTGTTCATCAATATCTGTTGAAATGTTTAAAGACTTCTGCGGGGGCTTACAAAACCATCATTAATATCAAGTTGGGGTCCTGTACTGCAGTCCTATTTGTCTATCAACAGATATAAGCTTGGACTCCTCTATCATTTTCAGGAGAAAAAGTTCATACCAAGTAATCAGTGGAAAGCCGATATGAAGAAATTGGGACTGACTTCGTTGGTCTTTTTAAGGGTTTGTACTGAAAATTAACCCTAGTTTTGACTTCTGACAAGTGGTGGTGCATTTGAAGATATAATGGTTCATTATTACTTTGTTTGCATTTAAGGCATGTGTAGAATGTTCGATCCTATGATAAACTAATCCTATATTATCATAAAATCACACATACTATATTGTACGACTACAGTGTTTACTTTTACCTTAACTTTTGCCTGATCAATGGGTAATGTGTTTGCACTTGTTGAATGTGTATTATGTATTATTATTATTGATCATTATTATTATATTATTGTAATAATAATTTATTATTATTATTTATTATTATTATTATTAATTTTATATGATGAATTTAATAATAATTTATTATTATTATTTATTATTATTATTATTATCATTTTTTATAATAATAATAATAGCTTGTATGGTTAATACTACTCTCTCTAATACTACTACTAAATAATGAAGGAATAATAATAATAATAATAATAATAGTAGGCGGGAAAAGCCGCCAACCTAAAACGGGTCACAACAATGACGTTTGCCTCGATGAGCGGGGAAACAATTCTTGGCCGTGTCAGGAAACTTGTACCAAACACCGGAGCAGCAGCGAATTTCCTACTTGCTTGGTGGTCAAACGAGAAGCATGTTGGCTCGGATCAGGTGGGCTTTGCTCTCCTTCTTGTACTTGTTCTTGCTGCTGCAAAGCTGTCTTGGTAAGGGGGTACCGATAAAAAAAGACGTCGTTGTGGTCGGTGCAGGGCTTGCAGGACTTGCGGCCGCGAGGAAGCTGGCGTTGCACAATATCAGTTGTGCCGTCTTCGAAGCCTCAGATCGTGTTGGAGGAAGGACGAGAAATTGGGATACGAAGACAGGAAACTACGACACAATTACCAAGGATGTTGTAGAAATTGGTGGAACGTTTATATCCCCCTCGCACACGTCGTTGATACGACTTGGAAAGGCACTAGGGTTCGAGACTTACAATGTATCGTTGAATGCAAAATATCGCCTCAGGGAACAAAGTCTCAACCGCGCAAAATCAGATATAAACGTTAATGAGCCAGCAAAGACGTGGCCCTGGTGGTGGTGGGGTGAAGACTTTGATATCAAGAATAATAGCCGATCCCTTAAGTCTGTTTTTCACTCGTATAAAGGTACTTTTGAATTCAGTTCCCCCGACGAGTTGCTTAACAAACTCGACCAAGACACGGTGGAGGATCTGCATTCCGTCGGGATTGCGATGGATGAGGCTACACAGTCCTTGAAATCGTGCGAATCAATTTCTGAGCCAGGTTGGGAAGACTACGATGTCATAACATTTGAAGGATGGATACGCTCACACACAAAGCATGAGGAGTCCAGGGTAATACTGAGAAACATGTGTAGAGGAATGATAGCATCAGAACCGGCCCAAGTTTCATTTTTGAGCATTGTAAAGTCAATGAAAGGTTGCTGGTCGGAAGGAGACGACGATCAGTACAGATTAAAAGGCGGTAGCCAAGCAATTACTTTACAAATACAGAAAAACAATTTGTTTCCAATCAAGTTAAACACACCGGTGGACAAAATAGTGCGTGACGAAAATACTGGATTGTTCGCTATCAATGAGGGAGAAGTTGAGGCTAAATACGTTATTGTTACTGGAACTCCTGCTGCAATTGCAAAAATTACATTTATTCCGTTATTAGATCACAATAATATACAGCTGCTCCAAAGGATGCCAATGGGCCAGAGTATGAAATTCTTTGTTGTCTATGACACTGCTTGGTGGCGAAAAGAATCGCATTATGAAGGCGGAATTTATGCTAGCAAAATGCCATCGTCAATCAATTTTCCATATCCATTTAGTTGTCAAGACCACCGACCATATTCGGACACCAGAGGAGCCTTGATGTGCTGGATAGAAGGTAATGTAAATTTGCATTTTTTAAATTCATTAAGCGAGGATGAACGAAAGCAAGTCGTGCTGGACTTTATAAACATATCGTTCAAAACGGATACCAGCAAAGCATACGAACCTGTTTTGTTTCAACAATTCAATTGGGCAGATCAGCCCCACATATACGGTGCATACACGGGCTTCTTTATGCCAGGGATTCAGCATGTTGACGAATTTTGGCATTGTTTAGCAAATAATTACGGGGAGAAAACTCCGAAATACCCCAACTTATGGTTTGCCGGCGCTGATTATTGGACAGGAATTGGTAACGGGTACATGGAAGGTGCCGTTAGGCATGGAGAAACAGTAGCAGATGAAATTATTGCAAGACTTCGAGTATGACACGTAGCTAAAGATTAATATCGATATATCATTATGCGTATTCTGATAAAATAGCTTCATACATTTATAAGTACATCGATCGTACTTCTTACCAGTTAACTTCTCTCTAAATACATGTATTTTTTTATACGTGTGTCGTATTATAGTCTATGTACTCTAGAATAGACTACTTTCCCGTCAAAAAACTTGGAGGGAGGATTTCATTTGCAAATGCCAGTTGCCGTGCCCGCTTGTACCTTAAACTTGGCTTCCAATACTTCATGTACCCGTCATATTGAGTATTTTTCAGTCCAGCTTTATCGGCAATGGCTTGCTGGACACGTCCTGCAAATTCAATGGCAGATTCCCCTTCTTTCCTATACATAGGGTTCATATACCAAACGTCGCATACCAGGCAATAGGATCTCATAAGGCGAAAAAGATAAAACAAAAACGATTCTTGTCTTGATATCCAATATGCGTCGCAAAACAGCTTGTTATACTTAATAGCAATAGGGCAGATGGCTATATCATCATCTAGATCAAAAACGGTCTTTTTAAATAGTACAACATATTCATTGTTGACACAAGTTCCTTCCGGAAAAATCAATAATGGTTGAAGGTCACCATTGCTATTTCTTGCATGTTCTCTTAAACGCCTGCTGACTTTGGCTCTATCCCTGTTTTCATCCCTGTTGAACCATATGCAATCCATGCTCCTCATGGCAACATTTTGAACAATATTTACGTAGTAGGAACTGTGCGCTTGGCCAACCAAACTGTATATATTGTTTTGCAAAAGGATAGCCACGTCGATCATCGTGGAATGGTTTGCGACAAACACTTGTTTTTGCAACCGTGGTTTTTCGCCGTGAAAACGAACTACGCCTGACCACGACGACACGTATATATACGCCAACCATTTCACCAAATACAATTCGAACTTCTTTTGCTTATCATGGTTGCGCGTGTACGTGAAATATATGCTCCCCAATATGTTTAAAATTATGAACAAAATGTGCCCAGTTATCCAATAAATAAGCCTCACCGGGAACAAAACGAACCATCGGAACAAGAGACCAAAAAACCATGGAATCGCTAAATACCACACGTAGTTCCACGAAGGTTCACTTCGACGCTCGAAGCACTTTTGGAACCCATCGTCTACAATACTCTCAATCCCATCCATCATTGGGACGACTATTTTTCCCAGTGGGATCGTAGGAGTCAATTTCGTCTTCCCTCGCCGTGTAGGCGACGGTGGACTATTCATGTGCTTTAGTTTCTTAATTGACCGTGCCTTCATCTTATTCGTCATTTGCTCGTCGAGCTTAAACTGCAAAAAATTTATTGTTGAAGCACTCTTCATCAGTCCATTTGATCCCACTGTCAATGCTTCAAGATTTGGGTTCGATCCTTTCAAACCATTGTTCTTGTAAAAGACGCCTGGCTGCACATCAAAACGTATTGGTTGTTGGGAAGCCTTGCTGCGGTTCACGCCCTTACTGCCGGGCCGGACGTCAAGCTCCATGTTCGACGTTTTCAATATTCCATTCGGCTTCTTTCTTTCCAAGGAACTAAGCTGATCTTGGGCATATGCCAAAAATGTCGGCGATGCACGTTCTTCCTTCTCATCTGTAGTCGACCCAGGATCGATGCTGTGAAACTGTAAAGGGTTATTCAGTCGGTTGTTTAGTTTTTCTACTCGGCGGGTTCGGTTGCTCTCGTTGCTTGTCCTGCCACGATGCCGTAGTTTCAACGATGCTGGGCTGCTATACTGCACCAGGTTGATCGCCAGGGCATCCATTTTAAGCCCAATCGCTACCGTCAACACAGGAACAAGCGTAACTCGGGGCCCAAACATACACATACCCCTGGCTGCCCAGAAGACCAAGAAGAAACATGTCGTCATTTATCTCATCCTGCGCTGTTGTTGTGTGTGAAATGATGAAGATGATGATGATGATGGATGATTGTGTTTATTATTATTAGTAGTTGTTTTTCAATTTATTATTTATCTGTTCCTATATGGAGACTACGTTATGAGTAGTACAGTTCGTACGATGATAGTCGCGTCGTCAATTATGAATTGAGAATATATTCACTCCTCTTCTTTGTTGTTCCTATATGGAGACTACGTTAGGAGTGGTGCAGAGTAGTGTTCACTCTTCTGCTGCTGCCCCTTTTTCTTTCTACTCCATTTTAATTTTGTGTTTTACATTTTGTTGTTGTGTTGTTGTATGTTGTATCTTCTTATTATGTCTCTAGTCTCTACACTCTACACTCTTTTATTATATTATACTTTATACTATACGCTCTGCTACTACATACAAACAACACTACTACCATTTTGTAGTATTATTATATCAATCATCATCTTCTTCTTTTTTTCTATCTCCACTACTCTGAGGAGTTAGGAGTGCTGAGTGTGCACCACATTATCTCCCTGTAGGCCAACTCAGCGCCTGCTATTAAACGCCAACATCCTTCGTGCAACTACACGGAGGCTTGCTGCTGACGATTTTCTTACCGACAAGCAACAGCAATGCTGAAAAATATTCTCATCGTATCGTCGTCTGGTCTTGTCCTTTTCTCCAAAGAGTATGAAACGTCCGTCAACCAGCCTAGACTCATTGGCTCTTTGCTGACCGCTATTAAGGAGTTCAGCAAAAACGTGGCTGGAATGCCTGTCTCGTACATACAGATGGAAGGCGTCGCCGTCACAATAGTGTCGTCGTATGACATATTGTGTGCAATTTTTCACGATGGAGATGATGGGCCCGACTTTGGGAAGCTTGTAGCGACACAGACGCTGTCAACTTTCATTTCCACCTACTCAAATAGTTTAAAGAACAACATAGGCATGAACCTGAAAGATTTTGAAGACTTTCAGTTTAAAATTCCTGAGACGGTACGGAGCACCATAGTGCCAACCCTGGAGAAGTTGCAAGACAATCGCGGCATACAATTGGCTATCCTTGTAACCAATAACTCAAAAGTCTCGTACACAACAAAAGAAATAGACCAAATAGGCTTTAAGGCGAACTTGCAGGCGCTGAAAAGCATTGCAAATGATATTATGACCGCAACTTCCGACACAACGAAACAAATTTGGATAGATCCCAACCCGAACGTTCGGATATTAGTGCAGCGAATCTCACATGAGCAAGGCACACTGGTTGTTAAAATCTCCAAAAATGTAAAAAGGGTTGATTTTAAAAAATGCCAAGATGCTATAGATGAGGCTATCAATACTTTAAATAAAATTAGTTACCTTATGCTTTCCATGCAAGTAGAAATGAGATGAGGTGTCCTTGCAGGGATCCTATAAGTACTACCGAGTACGAATTATTGTGCGACCTGTTTATTGTGTGCGTGGAATTAAAAGACAATAATATATCTGTTGTTTGTAAATTGGGTCTAGGGCATATTGATGTTTATACACCCCTTGAGTCATATTTCACTTGCCCTGGCGCTTCCCAAAAACTTTTATACGATTGAACCCTCCGTCTGGATAGACAATCACCTTGATCTGATCAGTTGCAAACTTTTTATCATCTTGTATCGTGAAACGGCGTTTATTTCCTGCGTATGCTTTTACGTTGGTTTTTGCGATCACATTTATCCACGCTGTAGCTCCACCTTCTTGACTACGACCAAGCACTTCTAATGCGACTGGGTTATTATGGACGAAGTATGTAAAATCAAACTCAACAGCGTCAATTTCATTTAGCTCTGCCAGCCTAATACATATGACTTCCATATGTTTCCTATCATGCGATCTGCTTGACTCAAACCCATCAAACATAGATAGTGGCATATAGGGCGATAACGTTTGCGCAGATGAGCCATAGTGCTCATTTGTGCAAGAGACAATTGACGCGCCATACGCACTTGATGCCATGTTGTACGCTTCACCAACCTCTAGCTTCGACGTATTGTTGAAAACATCAATTTTACCAAATGTGCAATTAATTGACATTGGCTTTGCAGTCTTTGGGATCTCTTCGGGACAAATGATAGAAGTAGAGTCAAATGTCGTTTTAATGGCTTCTGGTAACATTTTGTCATAAAGATACACTCGTGAAAGGCCGCCATCAGGGTAGCCTCGAACTTTGAAGTATCGACATTTCATAGACTGAGAAACTTTTAGACGGACCTCGGAGTGCCCCTTTATGGCCATTATAGGGACCAACTCTTCCCAGTCAGAGTCCTCGCTCGCACGAACAAATACTTGCGCTTGTTTGACTTGGTTTCCAAAATGCCACTTGGTAGAAAGTAGCACGTATTCAACATCAATTTCGCTTTTTAGCTCAAACACAGCTTCGTGAAATTCATTCTCATTGTGACGCTCGGATTCCCAGCTATCCATGACCTTACCGTGTCGGCAAAATAGCGTGGGATCAAACTGCGGTTCGGAAGGCAACACTAAATTAGCTGCCTGGGCGAATCCTTGGTTGGTTGTAGATATCAAACGCGCACCTATTACGCGGTTATACTTCGAAAGCTCATGAGATGGCAGAGCTTCAGCAGGACTCTCAATATTTCCTTTGGACGAGCAAAACAATGGAGCCACTGTTATTTCTGGTAAATCCTCTTCAAAGGCGCTGAATACCATGGCCTTGTAACCATAGTTAACGATCTCTTCTTGCCCGATTCCAGATTTTGTAAAGCTTGCTCCATCAAATTTAGTTGTATCTACGCCTTCCAGTTTGAAGTTCTTGAATAACACTTGCATAGATTCAGATATAAAAAACATAGAGTTGTTATCTCCATTCGCAAACATGACAAATCCGGTGCCTCTATCAGGTCCAGCAAAACAATGAACGAATACACCGCGATAACCATCGTTTGCACCTTGATGAATTGCAAACCGGTTACGTTGCGCTTCGCCAACAAATACGCCAACGCCCATTTTTAATCCCATGAAATCTTTGCAACCTTTGTCAGTCCCGTGTAACATTGCAACTGCAGTCTCATGTGAAATTGGGCCTGACCCATTTGGATCATTGTAAGCATCGGATAGACATCGGAGTAACTTTGCAACGCTCTCTGGTGTACCGCATGCACCTGCAGGAAAAGCAGGAAACATTTTTCGCCCTCCATGTCCATACATTTGGCCATTATCATTATATCCTCGAGCAATTTTAGATTCGTTCTGGGGTTTTGCCTCAAACGTCAACGAGTTGTCATCAATTCCCAATTCTCGCAGAAAAGGCTGCATGATAGAATGTATAGATTGAGACTTTTCGAAAGATTCAATTAGATGCTGAAGCACCAAGAAGCCGCCTCCACTGTAGTGAAATAATGTCCCTGGCTTCGACAATACCTCAATTGGGGGATAACCATACGCTTCATTACCATTTAGAAAGTCCTCCACACAAGGCATATCATCATCTAATGGCACACCATGTACATAGTGCATGTTCAAAGCGCTGTGGCTCATTAATTGTTCGAGTGTAACTTGCTCGCCCCATTCCACGTGAACAGGGTGGCTCAACCGAAACGCAGATCCGCATTCTCGCAGCAATTTATTCACACTAGTATCAAGAGAAATATTACGTTTGGCAAAATACTCAATTGCAAATGCCGAGGCAAAGGTTTTACTCAGTGATGCTATCTCAAACAAAGTGGCTGAATCCACAGCATCACACTCATTCGCGTATCCAAAAGGCATGGTTTGGATGTCACTATCATTTCCACGCAATAAAGCAATAGAGGCACCTTTTATGTTATACTTCGTTTGTAGTTTTTTAATTTCTGTAAAAACGGTGTCCAAAGGCTCTTCAATCATGCGCTTTTTTGTAATTTGAAACAACGCCTTTCTAGCATTATTCAACTCCATTTCTAGCGTGTTCTCCATGCGCTGCTTTAAAATTGATAGGAGTTCCTTGCCAGTCTTACCCTTCGCTGAAACCAGAAATTTGACGCCATACTTCTCCAAATATTTACTGCCGAATTCGCGTAACGTACTTTTGATGTTTTGACTTTCATCAAAGACTAATGCTTGCTCGCCAGCAGCCATTTTGTCCAATGTTGCCTTGCTTTCGCCAATATTACCATGAAAGCTTGCTGCTTCAATAATCTCTTTCAGCGTAAAATTACATATGTCTGTCTCCACTGCATCTAAAGAAACGAATACTTGTTTCCCCATATATTCAGCAAAACGTTGACAACCGCATCGCTCGAAAAAATACATAAATCGTTCAATAAATTTAGATTCATAGGAAAATTTCTCCATATCAATTAGCCTTATTGAATATAGAGGATCTTCGCTGTCGCGCACTACACTCGTAGTAAATGGTAGAAGCATTTCCGTTACAAATTCAACTGGCTTTGTATCAGTCACCAGTTTGGTCATTATAAACAGTGCTACTGGGTACCATTTATCCGTAATCGAATCCCACCTAACTTCAATTGATTTGGTAGCATACGAATTCTTGTTGTTGTTAAGTAAGTCCCAATTTTTTTTTATATACCTAAACTCTTCAAACGCAATTCTGAGAACATCAGCCACCTCAATGCGCTTATGATATACAGCGTGCCATATTTCCCATCGAGATCGTTCGACCGTAGCCAGATCATCGAGAGCACTCACCGACGTTGACACACCATCATGGGTTCGTGTTGATGGAAGACCCACATTACCATTTCCAGACAGCCACTTCGCAAGGTATTGCAACGTTTGAAAAAAGTTAAAGCGTACATCGGCAACTAACACTTCCTTCGACTCGGAGTTACTTCCGAAAAAATCTGCAGCAATCAAGGAAGGGGCGAATGTATCCGACAAAGGATCAAGGGTATCACCATCGTCACCCTGCGCAAATGAAATCAGGTTCTCTTGATCGATGCTATTTACTACTAGTGCACGAATTAACTGGTACAACTCGCGTTTTTCTCCTTCGCTTTGCCATGCTTCAACGATGGCTAAACCAATACGACCAAAGACTGGATAAGCGTACCAGAATCCTTTCAGCCCGCGTTTCAATTGTGTAATTACGTCTTTGAAGTAACCAATCAAGCATACTTGTCCCGAAGGACTTCGGATATCATCATTGTCTGGCACAAGACCATACATACCTCCGATACAAATGCCTTGCCTTGGACCTATCACATTTGCGATCATTTCGTGTGCGGCCTTCATGTGTTTAATTACAATATTGGGGTCGCTTTTACGTGGTATTCTGTACGCTGAGCCTTGATGAAAAAGCCTCGTTGCAGATGCCAAATAGTCATGCCCTAAAAAGATGCTGTTAGACGTAAGTTGTATTATTATCCGGAAAAGGGTTACTTACATCCAAGGGAACCACCAGCAAAGTAGGGAAATAAAGCGTCAGCAATTTCGTTTACACGGAAAATTGCTCTTGGATTTTCGAAAACGACAATGATCCGAACTGTCCCTAGTTTGTATTTTGGGTGCTGTTTCTGGAGCAGTCGTTCCGCACAATCAAGAACACATTGAAGATAATGGGCCTCTTCTTCGTTTTCAAGCTTTGGAACGTAAAAATTTAATGCTTTGGGGTCATTCCAATGCTTGTAAAGATGTGTAGTAAGACTGTACAGATGCATCGGTATAGGGTTGGAAAAGTAAAATAGAAAAGTGCATGGAAGAGCAAGACCTGGAAGTCTAATAATTGGCTGCGACACGCCGTCCGTATTCTGTGTCAATTCCTGAAAGGCATCATGCAAATTTTTTTGGGATTCCAAAAAATTATGTTTGCATGGAGTTTGAGAATCTTCTAGATCAGCCCCCCACATCATCGTTGCAGACTGTCGTTTTAAAAGGTCCGTCATGACTTGCGGTTCGTCTTGTAAGACCGCACTTGAGTACACAGTCATAGCAGAATCTTTTTCTTCTTTAGAACCAGCTGTGCCAAACATTGTCACATGTGGACCTTTCAAGCACTTCGGTAATGGCGCGATGCTTTTATTTCCCTCTCCTTTGTAAAATGTACTTTGCAATTCACCAATCACAACTCGGTCCGACGAGTCTTTCTGGCCAATGATTTCCTCGTATAAGGGCCGTTTCTGTTGGATTTTTGTTGGTAGCTTTTCATATGCTTGCACTCTCTGATCAATAAATTTTCGATCTTTTACACGCTGGTCTAGAACCATAGCCAACTTTTGCCAAGTTGATTTGTATACCGAACACATAAATTCGAGCGCATTTGACATATTTGTGTCTTCCAAGCTATTATGGTTGAAAAGTGGCGTTCCATTGCCTGTGTACACTAAATTCGGGACACTGGGAACTTCTCGAGATTCTTGCAACAATCGCAAGGACAAATCTTTGGAAATGTAATCACTGTAGTATGGCACATGCAGCTGGGCATTGCCTCGTAAGTCGACAATGTCATCTGTACGACGTGGTTGTTCCACGGTAGCCTGAATAATCCCAAATGGCTCTTTTGTGACCCAAAAAACGTCAGGTTCGCCTGTCGCGTCTTTGTTCTCCATACCAAATGGTTCAAAATTAAATGGAATATTATGTATATTTGGTAAAAAAAGTGTAATTGAGCTTACACCTGGAATTTCTTTGCACACGTTTCTACCCATCTCGTAGGCCTAGGAAAAAAATGAAGTGTGGTTTGGTTAATACGATTCGTGTATCGATAAGAAAATAGGGAAGCCTACTTACAGTCTCTTGTAAACTCGCGCTGAATTTACCCGTATCGGCAGGACCAGCAAAACCATCTATCATGAGGCGTTTAATATGGCTTTTCATAGCGTCGTAGTCTTGGGTACTTTCGATGGTTGCTCGGTCGTACTTCCATGTTGCATCAATTGAAGTTGCCAACAATCGTTCGTCACATTCAGGAAGTGCAGTGTACTGGTCTCTCACAAAATTTGCAAAGCCTGACTGTGTTGTTTTCAGTACTGTCAGTGACCGAACCCCGCCATGGAGGTATTGCACTTTGACCTTGCCATCGCCTTCAAAGTCACGGTACGCCATCGCTTCTGCGTAGTATTGCTGTGGCCCTACCTTCAGAAAACCATGTTGGTGGCCAACACGGCGCGTGTTCATCGCAGAGAGACCCGTATCAACCCTTTCCCAGGTCTCCTCGTGAATAATGACTTTGCAAGAGTGTATGAACTTCGGATACGTTGTTACAAAATGTCGTGAAATCAACATAGCAAATTGTTCAGCAGCATTGCGCTCGAATGTGAGTTTTTTCAACATACAAAAAACTGTATTTTTTTGGGTATCGGTTGCTACAATGCCACTATTATCTCCGTCCAAGAAGCACTCATCAACTGGACCAAATAGATTTGTTTCAACAAGGAACTGTTTCACATAGTGTTTGTCCGGCTGCCGAAAAACTTTCATGACTCGTATTTGCCCTTTCCCATGATGGTGTTGTGCCAACATGATTTCGTATGTGAATTTTCGTTCACTTTCAATGTCTCTCGTGGAATGGATTGTTTATGTCTCGTGGTTTCGGTCGCAAGGCTTGTCGGTATCGGTAAAGCTTGCTCCGACGTCTGCAGTTGAAGTCACGGCATCTGTCATCTACACCTGCACCACTTTTTCTTCCTCTTCTCCTCTCTTTTCTTCCCACTGACTCTCTTCTACTCTCTACTACTACTATAATACTACTACTACTACTTCAAATTTTGCTGGAATCTTTCTTTTATTATTATTACAAAAATTAGATGATGATGTGATAATATTTTATTAGTGCGTCATCATTGTGTCTCCAAATAGTAAGTATTTTATATAGTAGAGTACAATGTATAGTAGTAGTATAACAGAAGCAACATAAACAACTCCATCATCAACAAAGAAGATAATAAGAAGTAGTAAAAAAAGAATGAACACAACAACAACAAAAATGATTTGAATACGAAATAAGAGGACAACTAATAATGCAGAGGAATAATGGTGTACAATAATACTGTAGTACAATAATGGAAAGAAGAGGAGTTTGTACGCTGATGATAGGATTCGAAGAGTCGTATACTAACAAGACAATACTGCTGTGTAAATTCTGCTACTTTACCAAACGCACCCCAGGCGACGACTAGCACGGTGACGGCAACAAAAGCCACATCAATATATCTCTACTTTTCGTACAATCTCATCGTAGCAGTGGGAAGTGTGTTGATGCGGGAAATTAATAGATGCTGTCGATCTATGATAGTGATGCTCTTTTGGTCCTGCTGCCCAAGTGTAGTAGCGGTGAGTCGTGCATAATAAATATATGGTGTGCCTATTCTAAAATGAAAAAATGCATATGTAAATGAAACTCAAAATGGTATAACTACGAATAGAATAAATAAAAAACTAACCTCGAAAAGCGTTCCATATAATTCGCTATCCACCATCGCAATTATGTTGGTAGCGACGGGGAAACCAGGAGACTCACTTCCCGTTATATATTGCATTGCCTTGAGCTTGGTAAAGTTGAAGGACACTTGCTGCTTCTTCACGAAGCACACCCTTGACGACTTTTACCCCGTTGTCTTCCATGTACTTGTATGACTGCTGAAACACTGGGCCCTCTGCAAATCCAATGCTTTCCGCATCCGCCTTTCCTGCGCCACACACGACACGCCTCACACCAGACCACAAAATGGCACCAAGACACATGGCACATGGCTCGCAGCTGGTAAAAAGTTCAAAATTTCCGCTGCATGAGGGTGACTTTTTGGCAAAGGTAAAACTATTCATACGGGCACAACCTACTTGTATCGCGACCATTTCTCCATGCAACGTGCAGTTATTCGCTGATGTCACAAGGTTACTTCCCAAACAAAATAGCTTGGACGATTTACCGTCCTCAGAAACTTCAAAAATTGCACATCCGAACGGCCCTCCCGTCTTTCGAAGAACGCTCTGCCGGGACACTTCAATAGCGACTTTCATTTTGTCTTCGTCCGTGTTCAAATTCATGTTGGTGTTTGCAATTGTTTTTTCATACTCGATGAGCCAGTCTGGCAATTGGAACGCAGAGGCGTTGACGGTAGCCATCATCATTGTTACTTCTTTTTCTGGCGGTGTAAGGTTTTGCCGCGCTCCTGTTCCAATGCCGTTAGCGAAGGTATAATCATGTGCAATGTGCATGCAACAATTCTTGCATCAACTACTTTCTGCCTCCTCTTCTTCTTCTTCTTCTTCTTCTTCTTCTTCTTTTCTTCTCTTCATTATTATTTGTTGTTGTGTTTGTTGTTGCAATGTCGTAATACTGTACTACTCTTATACATACTATTATATTTTATCGTTTTTTTTATTGTTCCTACCTTTTTGCTGTGGTGTGTTGTAGTGGTGGATGGGACAATTGTGACGCACACAACACATTATAATACAATACAACACTATTGACGACAATATCGAAAATGAGTCTGTGTATGTTTATAAATAATAAAAGGAACGAATCATTCATCAAAATATAATGGATGACAATGTGTAATGTGATGTGGTAGGCAGTGGTAATCGTAATAGGCGATGTTGAACCATTACCTACGCGAACTCGTACATGAATTGGACTTGTTCGTGAAAGTGCTAGGAACATTGAAGTATGGAATATTGTAGTTTATGAAGTTGGCACACGACTTGAAGTTGCGTTCATTCTCCAAGAAGTCTTCATTGAGTCTTTGATTTTATATTATGTTTCATTGGCAATGCTGTGCCTATGCTATTGTGCTGTACTCACCACTTTGACAATGCTGTGACTATGCTATATTGCTGTACTCACCACTTTGACAATGCTGTGACTATGCTATATTGCTGTACTCACCACTTTGACAATGCTGTGACTATGCTATATTGCTGTACTCACCACTTTGACAATGCTGTGACTATGCTATATTGCTGTACTCACCACTTTGACAATGCTGTGACTATGCTATATTGCTGTACTCACCACTTTGACAATGCTGTGACTATGCTATATTGCTGTACTCACCACTTTGACAATGCTGTGACTATGCTATATTGCTGTACTCACC